>VZRS01013450.1:0-24223 GCA_013398055.1 Ifrita kowaldi
TTCCTAGATCAACTAGGTGGGTTCATTTGATAGAATGCAGCTCAGAAAGCTGACCGTATCCTGAGCTGCATCACAAGCAGCGTGGCCAGGAGGTGAAGGGAGATGGTTTTCCCTCTCTATTCTACTCTCATGAGACCCCGCCTGCAGTACTGTGTGCAGCTTTGGGACCCCACAGAGGGACATCAACCTATTGGAGTCCAGAGGACTTAATGAAGATGATCAGAAGGCTGGAGCACTTCTCTTGTGGAGACAGGCTGAGAGACTTGGGGTTGTTCAGCTTGGAGAAGACAAGGCTCCAGGGAGACCTTACAGTATCTTCCAGTACCTAATGGGGCTACAAGAGAGCTGGATGGGGACTTTTTACAAGGCCATGGAGAGATAGGACAAGGGGGAATGGATTCAAACTAAAAGAGGGCAGGTTTAGATTAGATGTTAGGAGGAAATTCTTTGCTGTGAGGGTGGTGAGGGACTGAAACAGGTTGCACTATGAAGTTATTGATGCCCCATCCTTGGACGTGTTTATGGCTAGGTTGGATGGAGCTCTGAGCAATCTGGTCTAGTGAAAGTTGTTCCTGCCCATGGTAGAGGAGTTGAAACAAGGTGATCTTTAACGTCTCTTCCAACCCAAACCGTTGTGCACATTAACTCTGAGGTATCAGTCTCTGACACCATATTTTCAAGAAAGCCCAAAACTGGAGTAGCACTCAAAACCACACTGAAGTGATCTAAAACATTGCACTTAGCTGAAAGAATAGCTGGGTAAAGAACCTCCAAGCTGAGTTGCTGTGGCTGACCATGTGTGAATTTTTTTCTTTTACAAAGCAAAATCCATGTAAATGACTTGTTTTGGGTTTGCTGCAATGAACTAAAGGTGTGCAATTTCAGCCAACTCAAAACAGCTGCAGGATCCATGATCCCCAGCTGTGTCGGGGGTACTTTTTAGAAGTCTTCTAACAGGACTACAAGTGTTTGTCTATCATCATATGTGATGACAACAAATATTAGAGAATAATGCAAAGAAAGTTAGGGAGGGATATTTTTAAGCTGTCCTGCTTAGGCAAATAAGATGCATTTAAATATTTAAGACCTAAACTTATATAATTTTTTCTTAAATAGATGAAGGTTTATTATTTAGTCTCTTAAAACACATGCTTGATTTCTCCACTCTGTTTTCCTGAAAGGTCATTAAATGTTAAAAAGTATGTACTGATTTTTCCATCTCATTGGAAAATGTTGTACCCACCTAATCCATCTCCTGCCAAAATCACTTGATATCTCTGCACTGAATCTAGCCATAAAAGAGAGAAAGCATATGACAATAAAATTTACTGTTGTACTGCTTTTTCTTCTTTAAGAAGAATCATAGACCTGTAAGATCTTTGGTAAACTGATGTCAAACAAGTCCTCCAGATTTCAGTACTTTGAATTGCTCCTTTTTTTTCTTCACCTGACTTCAGTACTATTCCTGGACTTTCAAGACACCTCTGTCATAGCTTTATAGCCTTTTGCTTCCATAGTCAGAAATGCATTGTTTTCATTGTGCAATTGGTAACAGACTTTTTAAAGTTACCAAGGATTATCTCTAAGACTTCAAAAGTGTTTTGGAAAAAAAAAAAACCACAAGGGGAAAGTCTCAAATTGTTCTGATGCTAATTTATCATGCCTAAAGGTCAGCATTTCTCAATGTTCTTTCACACGCAGAGATTTGTAGCGATTTTGGGAGTAGTGAAAATGTAACAATGCAGTGATTTGGTGGCATTTTGGTTCTGTAGCGTATGCTCTTTGAATTAGACTAAACCAACATTTCTTCTCAAGCTCATCAAAGCACTCCATCACAGGAGTGTTCTGGTAGCACTTGACAGCAGCCGGGAGGGCTCTCAGGCAGGCTGAGAATTNCAGCTCAGAAAGCTGACCGTATCCTGAGCTGCATCACAAGCAGCGTGGCCAGGAGGTGAAGGGAGATGGTTTTCCCTCTCTATTCTACTCTCATGAGACCCCGCCTGCAGTACTGTGTGCAGCTTTGGGACCCCACAGAGGGACATCAACCTATTGGAGTCCAGAGGACTTAATGAAGATGATCAGAAGGCTGGAGCACTTCTCTTGTGGAGACAGGCTGAGAGACTTGGGGTTGTTCAGCTTGGAGAAGACAAGGCTCCAGGGAGACCTTACAGTATCTTCCAGTACCTAATGGGGCTACAAGAGAGCTGGATGGGGACTTTTTACAAGGCCATGGAGAGATAGGACAAGGGGGAATGGATTCAAACTAAAAGAGGGCAGGTTTAGATTAGATGTTAGGAGGAAATTCTTTGCTGTGAGGGTGGTGAGGGACTGAAACAGGTTGCACTATGAAGTTATTGATGCCCCATCCTTGGACGTGTTTATGGCTAGGTTGGATGGAGCTCTGAGCAATCTGGTCTAGTGAAAGTTGTTCCTGCCCATGGTAGAGGAGTTGAAACAAGGTGATCTTTAACGTCTCTTCCAACCCAAACCGTTGTGCACATTAACTCTGAGGTATCAGTCTCTGACACCATATTTTCAAGAAAGCCCAAAACTGGAGTAGCACTCAAAACCACACTGAAGTGATCTAAAACATTGCACTTAGCTGAAAGAATAGCTGGGTAAAGAACCTCCAAGCTGAGTTGCTGTGGCTGACCATGTGTGAATTTTTTTCTTTTACAAAGCAAAATCCATGTAAATGACTTGTTTTGGGTTTGCTGCAATGAACTAAAGGTGTGCAATTTCAGCCAACTCAAAACAGCTGCAGGATCCATGATCCCCAGCTGTGTCGGGGGTACTTTTTAGAAGTCTTCTAACAGGACTACAAGTGTTTGTCTATCATCATATGTGATGACAACAAATATTAGAGAATAATGCAAAGAAAGTTAGGGAGGGATATTTTTAAGCTGTCCTGCTTAGGCAAATAAGATGCATTTAAATATTTAAGACCTAAACTTATATAATTTTTTCTTAAATAGATGAAGGTTTATTATTTAGTCTCTTAAAACACATGCTTGATTTCTCCACTCTGTTTTCCTGAAAGGTCATTAAATGTTAAAAAGTATGTACTGATTTTTCCATCTCATTGGAAAATGTTGTACCCACCTAATCCATCTCCTGCCAAAATCACTTGATATCTCTGCACTGAATCTAGCCATAAAAGAGAGAAAGCATATGACAATAAAATTTACTGTTGTACTGCTTTTTCTTCTTTAAGAAGAATCATAGACCTGTAAGATCTTTGGTAAACTGATGTCAAACAAGTCCTCCAGATTTCAGTACTTTGAATTGCTCCTTTTTTTTCTTCACCTGACTTCAGTACTATTCCTGGACTTTCAAGACACCTCTGTCATAGCTTTATAGCCTTTTGCTTCCATAGTCAGAAATGCATTGTTTTCATTGTGCAATTGGTAACAGACTTTTTAAAGTTACCAAGGATTATCTCTAAGACTTCAAAAGTGTTTTGGAAAAAAAAAAAAACCACAAGGGGAAAGTCTCAAATTGTTCTGATGCTAATTTATCATGCCTAAAGGTCAGCATTTCTCAATGTTCTTTCACACGCAGAGATTTGTAGCGATTTTGGGAGTAGTGAAAATGTAACAATGCAGTGATTTGGTGGCATTTTGGTTCTGTAGCGTATGCTCTTTGAATTAGACTAAACCAACATTTCTTCTCAAGCTCATCAAAGCACTCCATCACAGGAGTGTTCTGGTAGCACTTGACAGCAGCCGGGAGGGCTCTCAGGCAGGCTGAGAATTAATGCTGCTATGTAGAGGTCTGTGGCGGCGGAGTTGGATGGTAAAGTGCCATGACTTTCCCAAAAGCATCTCCAGGAGAGCTGCTCAGTGCAGCCACCACGCTTGCACACACACATACACACACACTGGCTAGCTGGCCAAGCAGTCTGATGATGAAGGAGCAGGAAGGGTCTTCGTACAGGAGAGATTTATTGCAGCCACAGTCGTGCAAGGTTACAGAGAAGTAGGCCTTGAACAATGGGAGGTCCAGGGTTATATAGGGGAGCGGAGAGAGCATCAGGGATCAGTGATCTGAGGGCAAAGGGTGGTATAAAGGCAGGGCCAGGGTAAGGGAACCAATGGGGAAACTCTGAGGGCGTGGCAATGGGGCGTATAAGGTAACAAGGGGTGGAATGGCCAAGGGAGCCAGCCAGGGAAGCAGAACTGGGCTAAATTAACCTAACAGAATGGAGCATAACCTAGAAAGGAACCTAGGACTTGTCCCACCATAGGACTCCCTTCGTTCCTTGTCCAGCAGGCCCACCGGCCTCCACAGAGGTCATGGGAACCACATTCTTTACTATACCTCACATGACAGTTGTGAGTGGGGCACATCTAATTTTCCAAAATAAGAGAGAAGGCAGCATGTGGTAACCAAGAAGCAAGTTGGTGAGAGCTTGCATGGGTGGGATAGGCAGGAGGGATTGAGTGTTTTTTGAGCTAGCTTTTACCTAGCGCTCTACTTCTTTCACATTAATTAAACAAAACACAAACTTACCTGGGACGTAGAACTATTTTTTTTTCCTTCCCCCTCCCTGAGACATGTATTCTCCATTCAGGACTGATACTCCCTCTCAGTGGGGAACATCTGGCATCAGCTCAAAGATTGCATGCTGGTTGTAGGCTGTACTGAACAGATGTTGCTCTCCTTGCTGAATGCAATTATATTGCAGTCACAGGCCTGCACTGGATCCATTTTACTTTGTTCTCAGATATATGAGCAGGATAAAGTTTAAACATGACCACTGGCTCTGGCAAGTGGAACCTCTTTATCCAAACACTTGAGCTGGTGCCACTCATCCCTCAAGCTTGCCAAAGGTGTCAGAGCTACTGCAGAAACAGACCTATGTCTTCAAGGTTTTCTGTCTTTTCTCACCCAAATTCTCCATGTGGGTAATCCAGATGGCATTTTTATTCTTTAGCAAGTATGTGATTGATTGTAAGAGTTGGATTATAAGATTGAAATAAGAGTTGGAGGGACTTCATGATTATTTGAATAGGTGCAAACAATTATCCATCTTAAATTTACATACAAAACTTGGGTGACTTCCTTGGCCTGGCTCCTGTTGCTATAATACCCCTTGGTGGTGGTGTCATATTCCAAATGTTCTCTGCTGGAGTGAAAATTTCAGCCTCTGTTATCAGTCAGCCCTCTCTGATTAAAATGGCAGATCCTGGAAACAAATGGATTTCCTTCTAGTCTGTTCTTTTTTGATTAGACTGATTGCTCTAAAAAGAAAAGCTAAGGTAGCAGCATCCCATTGTTTCTGTTGTGGCATCAGGCATCAGTTCTCAAAGGCAGGTGAAATCCAGCTTGGGGCTTCCATGTGATCAGAATTTGGCCTGGCAGCCAAAGTAGCATATTTTTCGTAAAGTCATACCAAACACAAATATAAGTCCAGAACTGCTATATATCATATCCCTTCTCCTAAAACAGGCTTCATGTTTGTGTAATGAGCCTTCAATTATTATCTTCACAGAGGCAATTTTGTTCTTTGTGATGCTTTCTACACCCAGGGAGAAAATACAGCCACTGAAGAAAACAGAATTTTACTATGAGTTTTTGTGAAAGGTTTTTGCTCATATTACTTTTAGAGTGAATACCAGATCAAGTTGTGACTTTGGAAGGAAGTTGTTTTTGTAACTCAGCAAGATGCATTTTAAGAGTTGAGGTATTCTTATTGATATTTTGGTAGCAGAGGACTTTTTTGCTGCATTCATCCTTAGTCCTGTTTTCACTTCAGTAAAGAAGTTAGTGTATAGTTATATACAGTTAGATCTGCCTTTCTTCATATAGCTTGGTTATGCTCTGAAGACAAGCAAGCTGAATCATGCTTTTTCATGGTTCAATTAAGGGACAAAGGGAGGGATGTATAAGTCTACACATTCTCTATAATTTAGGAAGATTATTTTAAGCAAACCAATCAAGAACCCCATCCTTATTCTTGTTTTTATTTTTCCTAGTGAACATTACATTATAGAAGTCCAGCTTCCAGCAAAGATGTTTGAGCTGCTGCCACAAGAGATTAAAGAAGGAAAGCTGCTTCGCATGTATCCAGTGCTCTTTAATGTTGGAATCAATGAACAGCAAACACTGGCAGAGAGGTGAGGAAACATCCTGTTTCATTTTCTGTCCAAGTACTACATGTTGGTACAGGATATCTCTCAGGATTAAAAAGAAATCTTTTTTGTTATTTGCTCTTGGACCATCTCACATTGACTCAGTGTTTATTTTAAAAGGTATTAAAGGAAATAAATACAAGCTATGAAGCAATGCAGAACAATGAAACAGTCCAAATGAAGATAGGACCATAAGCAGGGCTTCATTTCACAGAGTCGGTGCCACATTTTTCTTGGACACAGATGCAAAATGGATTTCTGTTTCACAGATGCAGAATTTTGTTTGTATGCAGGACTTTGAAATTCTCAAACAAGAGTCTGAAAAATAAAAATTCTTATATCTTAAAGGTGGGGTTGAAGAGTCTGGAAAAGTCATACCCTAGATAAATTTTGGAGTGGTAGTTAATAATAAGGAATGCATTTGTAGTATGTGTGTAGAAACATGAAGGCCGATGAAGTTCTGATGTTTTATTATTACTCCTCTGCAACAGATTGCTGGAAACTAATCAATTAGTATAATAATAGTCAAAGTTTCAACATTGTGTTAATTTTCTCTTCCAAGAGAAGGGTATCTGTTGGTCATGTTAAATTACCACGTTTGTGCAGTGCTAAAACAGCAAGGTAGAAGTCAAGATGTCAACACAGACAGCTACTTTTTTTATACTTTTTTTTTTAGTTGCTTTTATTAACAGAGCATTCAAAATACATAATACTTATCTTTAGGTTGCATTCGCTATAGCTCAAAAGCAAAAGTATAGCTGGTAAAATAGAGGGAGACAGTGAAAATCCTTAACCTGCACAATAGGCAAGAAGTTAAGCACCCCAGGAGTTTCACCTCCTGCTCTTTGTAGACAGCCAAGTAAAATCAGTCTGTTAAAGAAGACTACTAAAGAATGCCATCAGGTATGTTTGTGGATGTTTATCGGAGACTTTTCCAAGTTGAGTGGTGATATGTGAGAAAATTCAGGCAGAAAATTGAAATGGGACACGTAAACTGAATCAAAAGACAGTATGAACTGGCATTTTACTGGTGAAAGAGTTGGGTAGCTGGTTAGAGAATTTGGGAACTTCTTGAAAATGAAAATAGGTTATTCTTGATGCCATAAAGAAGAGGAAAGTGCTGAGAGGAGTGACATGGCCAAAGTGATAATGTACAAAAGCAACAAAATCAATCATGACAGTTGTGAGTGGGGCACATCTAATTTTCCAAAATAAGAGAGAAGGCAGCATGTGGTAACCAAGAAGCAAGTTGGTGAGAGCTTGCATGGGTGGGATAGGCAGGAGGGATTGAGAGTTACAAATGTTCTGAAGAAAGATTTGACCAGGTTTAGAAATGGCCTGATTACGTGGGGACTTGTAGAGGAGTTGGCATGAAAAAATGCCTGGCTTGCAGGTGAAGTGGCAGGAGGTACTGTTCACAGTGGTCATTTTACATTGTGCACAAAGAAAGCCATGAGAGAAAAAATAATACCCGCATATCTATAGATATGGATATGTACTAGTATCTACCAAGCAAATCAATTCAATGCAGAAGCAGCTTTTCTGCATGCAGTTACAGTCTGCTTTTGTCTTAATTAAAAATATTGCTTAACTCCTAAAGTTGCACATTTGGTTTTGAGACTGAAAACTCCACAAGATTTTTGGTTAAAAATATGGGGGCTTTTGTGGGATAAAGAACGTGAGAATATAAAAACATTTTTGTGAAAAATTTCTAGGACATATTACTCTATTAGATAAAAACATCCTTTTTTTGTTGTTTTTTGATAGAATACACTTGAGATTATTTCTGATTTAAAGGAAACATTCTCATGTGACAATGCAGCAATGGCTACTGAGCAAGTAGCCAAGTCTTCTCCCTCTTTGGCCCATTTAAATATTTGCTTCACTTGTACACAATGTAGCAGTATATTTGGTATCTTCTGATTTGTGTCCCCTTTTCTCTTCCTGGGTTTCTCACTTACCTGGCCATGCCTCTCTTCCTTTACTCCTCCATTTCCATTTCAAAGCTATTCTAAAGATGAAATGCAAAAACTTGGCCCTAACTGCCCAGGGGACATTCCTGTCTTTACAGTCATATCTTCTGTAGTACCATGAGATTTATTTTTTTGGAGTGTGAAACTTGGCTTTTGTAGAGATCTTGGTCTTAGAGAGAACGATATTTGTTTCTATAGCTATAGTTAGTTTGTAGATAAGCTTCTCTTCCATCTTGTGTCTCTTCAATATTGTCCAGCTCTTGTAGAAATTCATATACTTAAGCAACAGCAGCACTAAGAGATGGAGGAGCTGGTGTTCTTTGCCTATGGTCCCATTTAGAATCCCCCCAAAATGCCTTTTCATTTATTCAGGATTTATGAGGGCAAAAATAATTAGTGCCTTATTGCACATTTGTAAATGGATTATGATGTTAATAAATTTTTGGAAGAATTATCCATCAGTGATGATCTCATTTCCAAAAAGTAGTTCCAAAGCACACAAGAACTTAATTACTGCGTGTTTGACAAAATCTAATACATTCAGCACTATAAAACAAGTAATATAAAATCAAAGTTATTTCTTTATGCAAAGATAATGATGAAGGATAATTTATCTTTGTTTTGGTTTGTGGGTTTGGGGTTTTTTTCATAATTTATTGTGCATTTTCATAGGTTTGGAGATACCACTTTGCAGGAAAACATTAACCAGGAAAACTTAGAACTTCTCAAAGAATATTACAAGTTATTTACGGAAAAAATGCCTCCTGATTGTGAGTACAAAACAATGCAATATCCAGATGGCTTTGAAAAGCTTTGATGGGTAAAAGGTTATAAGACAGTAATATTAGCAGAATCCCATAATTTGTTCCATAAATTTAAACATTTTGTATCTGTACACAGCCCTGCTGATGTCAAGAGTGATTTCAGGCCCAATGCCACAGCAGAAACTACAGAGAGAATGAAACAGAGTAATGATGAACTGAAGAGCTATTTTAAGTTATTAAAATAATAAGTTTCTTAATATTTCAAGTGAAGGACAGTCTGTATCTACTGATTTGGACAGAAATACTCAGTGGGAAATTTCATCAGTTTCAGTCATTCCCTCTGTTCTTACTCTGAAAATGTATTGAGGTTTGGTGAACCACTGAGAAATCTGCTGATGCAAATACAGGTAAAGAGCCACATCATCAAGATATGAATAACAAAGTTTCATTGGACTAGGCCCTGTATGCCAATTTTATAGAAATTCAGTGTCATAAACATTACTATGCTGTTACTCTGATTGTCGAAAGCAAGGACTGAAAAGACATTTGCATCAATCTAATCCTGTTAAAGTAGTTTTAATGCCCAGACTATAGTCCCAAATGTTGCAGATTTAACAGCCTGATTTTTAAATCCTGTGTAAAGCTTTGATATGTCATTGTGTATGAATACATGTTTATCTTTTATATCAAGGTTATTTTCATTTGTTAATAATTTTGACAGAAACAAAAGCTCTGTTCCTAAATGGTGGGCAGGATGCTCACCCATCCACCCATAGACCTAGTATTTCTAGGATGTCTACAGAGAAACTCATACAACAAGTTGGGTAATTAATTCAGGGGAATCTTGCCAAGAAAATATCCTCGAAAAACTAACCTCATCTAGAGTTAGGACTAAGGTAGATCTGCTACCTCATAAATGGATTTGATTATATAAAAGCACAAATTTGCATGCAGATAGTATTGACTGCTTTTCATTAACAGAATTTAAACTTGTACTGCCTTCCTGCAGGATTATTAGTGAGCCACACAGTTCCTGGACTTCTTCCAGACTGTGCAGGCTTTTGAGAACTAATCTTGTCCAGTTTATCATCTCTTTTCTGGTTATTATAACCTTCTTGCTTTTTTCTCTACCTTTAAGATCTGAGTCTCTTCTTTATACAAATTTTTATAGAACACAAAGCACCCGTTGGTTCCATTGCCCTCCCAGTAGTTCCCTGCCACTATACGGAATCACTCTTCTGCCTTGGAGGAATGTGCCTTTTAAACCAGCCCCGTGGGAAAAAAGTGAAGCCCTCAAACTTGTTCATTTGGGGGAAGACTTTAATCCCTCCCCTGTTCCTCCACCTCTTGAGGACAAACCTCCATAGAGAGCTGTCAGCAGCCCTGGTGCTGTAGCCAAGTGAGAGGCATTCAGTGTTGATGGCTCTTTGATGGTTTTGTCCCACCTTTCCAGATAATTTCCTGTAGTGCCAAATCTGTGCTACAAAATGAATGCAGGACCCTGTTCCCAAAGCTGTTAGTTCCAAACAGTGCTCATAAAGCCCAACAGAATTTGAGGACTCACAGCCCTGTTTGCCAGGCTGTTGCATCCAGCCCGGCGGCCTCCCTCACCTGCTGCTTCATTCATATATTCCCTTTTAAAGAATTCAGTTTTCCACTCCCAGAAAGGTATTGCCACCTTTGCTATTAGTTTTCCTCTCATGTCTGTATTTCCCCTTGCCAGTAATATTCTTGCTTGTAACTAAGCAAACACTGACTTTCTGTCTTCTTTCAGATGAACATACACTCCATTATTCACCTGTTTCTTAAATTCTTTTATCAGAAACTGAAAATAAGAGTGTGTTCCCAGAAAGATTCCTACCAAAAATGCTGGCCAAATATAGCTCTGGTCGAGGCACCCAAGCGGTACTGCTTTTATAGAAAAGCTGAGGATAGTAAGGGTCCACAAATGTAAGACTGTTCAGTAGTACATAATTAACTGAAAACAAAAAGGCTGTTTGGTACTTCCAGGCTCCTCCCTCTTAAAATTGATGAGCCTGATTTGATGGTTTAATACTGTGGGGACCCAAGGAGTTTAAGCAATTGACCATTTGCAGTCAAGGTGCAACTGATTGGGCTGTACTATAAATTAGGAGACTTGCTTTACATGTGGTGAAGTCACCCCTCTGAGATGCTGCATTTTCTGCTGTGAACCAAAGGAAAGCTGCCTGGAAGCAAGATGGTGTTTAGTGATACATTTACATAATCTTGAAGCATCCTTGTCACTGTGTGCTTTGTGTTTTAAAGAAACAGATGCAGCCATAAGTGTAATAGTCTAGCAGATTGTGATGTGTTTTTAATGTGTTCTGCATAATCTAAGTGTACAATCAGGACTTGTAATACACAGTCAAAACAATACACATTAACATTATTGCAAAAGTAGTTTGGATGTACTTTTTCCTCCCCTTTTTTTGTTTATTCATTTGTTTGTTTATTTGTTTGGGGGTTTTTAGACAGCACAGTATGAGTAAAGCAACTTAGCTCTTTCTGAATATATTTATATTACTTCTTATTATGAATCATGGATAAGGGAGACTACAGAATTTATTAGATGTAAAAGGTAAAAGCCTGTTGACAAGAGGGATCATTCCAGCTTGGATCAGGCTAGGAGAATGGATATTGACCTTCATTAATACTTCTCTCATTTTAATTCTTTCAATTGAGTATAAAGTGTTTGGGCTTGGGTTTGGGGCCTGGGTTGTTGGTTTTTTCCCCTCACTGGATGGACAATTTACTTTCTCTGCTTGAAGAAACTGTATTCACTTACCAATTTAGTTTTGCTTTGTTTCAGTTGATTCTGAGTCTTTCTTTTTTTTGGTGATAACTATAATTAAACTTCTTTTTACTTCACCACCATGAGAAGAAATAATTTCAGAAAACAGATTCTGCTTGTTTCTACTAATTTTCAAAACTAGTGAAGATAAAGGTTACATTAGAAAAAACCCTACTTTATATACATATGAAACAGGAGGAAATTAAATTGCCTACTCTTGAATTTTTGCTAGCGATGTAGGATAAATTAAACTTCATCTTAGATGCCATACCCAGGACAAGCAGATAAAATTTTGGATTTTAACTAAATCTGAAATTATTTTCTACTTGAAAATAAAGTCCCATTTAATTTCAGACTGAGAAATACACTTTGTTAAACTTCAGAGGGGATATGTAGTGCTGTTTAACCTTATGTTACATTATATACAAAACTAAGGCACATTTCAAAACAAAAATGAGATGTTTCAATTCGAAAACAAAACCAAAATTTTTGACTTTAAAATAAAATAAATCATCCCATCAAAGCAGGTTGTAATACACTCAGGTTTTTTTTCTGATTTCCATTGAATGTCTGTAATAGCTGATGAACAGAACTATAGCAGAGATTTGATTTTGTTTTTCACCATCCATTTATAAGATAAAGGTTGAAGACACTTTAATTTTCCGCACGAATATCTTAGGGAGGACAGCCCAATACTCAGAAAGACATGAGGTTTGCTTATTCCTTAAATATTTAGCTGATAATTTCCATCCTGTGTTCCCAAACAAGGCTGTAAATAATAGACCTGTTCTTCACCATGAGCATTCTTTAGTCAGGACAACCATATCACCAACCTTATCATAATGAGCAACTTTAACATCCTTTTTTTCCAGGTCTACCCCATTTTCAAGATCAAAATGATTTAAAGGGATTGCTAGAAAGTCTTCATCAAAATATCCAGGCCAAAAAGAGAAAGAATGTAGAAATCATGTGGCTGGCTGCGACGGTAAGCTCTCTTGTTTCAAAGAAATTGATGAACTAATGATGAACTAATTTTCATAAGCCTGCTGGTATTGTAAGTGCAATGGATTTTAAGGATATGATTGGAGAACTCACTGGTTAAAGTAGGCAGATGTGCTGAAATGGTTTTCTAACATACCCATTCTCATAGCCACTCATTCCACTCATAAATGTATCTCTTCTTCCTCCACTTAAATTGCAGATAATTTCTTTTTCGCATTTTTTAAACTGGTAGAACCTGCTAGATTTGAAGTAATTTGATTCATATCCATTTTTTGATAATATAAAATTACTCCAAATAATTTCTTTTTTTTAGTGTTCTTGAGGCGTGATTGCTTGCTCTGGCTTTTTTTTACTATTACTGTGTTCAACTTTTGATTTTCTGTAATTAAATTAATTTCACAAATAACTGTTGCAAAAGACATGCAAAGAACAGACAATCAGACACAGGGAGAACACAAATAAAATTGTTTATCTAACAATGATTAATACTTACTTTGCTTTTTTCCCGAAATTTCTTTCTGTTTCCCAATTCTTTGGGGTTTGCACTTACATATTAAAAAAAAAAGGCCAGGAAAAGAACTCTTAGATGTTTATAAAGAGCTCAGGCTTTTCAGGAATGTGAAATTCAGCCAGGCAGTTGTCTTATATTTAGAAAAGTACCCTTGGTATCTCTGCCCCTTTATATCAGCAGGGAGTTTTTGGTATCTGCTGAAAGTGGAGCAAGGCTTTGTGTTTTGGGAGACTTTCAAATGCATATACCCTTCAAGGCAAATAAATATTTGATACAAAATTATTAATAACATTTTCCATTACTTTTTATTAACACCAGGGAAAAGACAATCTTAACTATGTCTTTGTATTAATAACACTGCTATAACTTTCATATTACTAATAACATTTTGCCATGTAGTGAATAAATATTATCACATGCTATTGCAGTATAAATCCTTTGTAAGTAAAAATATAAGTTTTTCTTGCAGTACCAGTTCTGCAATTAGTATGAAACATTGCTTTTAAAAAAGTAAAAGATACAGTATAAAATGAGTTACAAAGAATATGCCAGAATGTGCTAAATTTTGGGTAGAAAGTTGTATTTTACCATCTATTCGGGGTTCCCTGAAAATAATTTCATGGGTAAAATGCATTCTTTGGTTATAACAAAGTGCTTCAGATTTTCCCTTCACTGAAATCTATTTCTCTTTAGGTTCCCTTACTTTAACTTTCTGAAATGTGTATTTCTGGTTTCATTGATCTACACACTGTTGTGTTATGTTCCATTTATTTCTTGAAAAGGATGTAAGAATATAACTTTGTCAGTGCAGTAGCTGTGCAATATCACTTTTTTATTGCAGTAGGTGTATGAGATTCCACGTATGTATCTGTACCTACATGTAATCTCTGATATAATTGGACTGTAAGAATAAACCTAAGAGAAGTTAAGTTCATTTCTTCTCCTCCTATGTCTTCCCTACATCAAAGCCCATCACTCATTCAGAGTAATTACCTGGAATTTTCTATGACTTTATTTTTTTATGATTTTTTATCTTTTAAATTTTTTTAATGACTCATTCACATTGAATAGCCCCCATGACTCATGGACTTCCAAAGACACTACTGTAAAGAGAATTAATCTCTTCAATTAAACAGTTAACTTCTTTCACAGCTTTATTTAAGAAAATTATCATATAGTACTTTATTTAAATCCCAGTGCAACTGTGCAAATTTTTAAACAGATTTCACTTTTAAAATTTTGAGTTATAGGATGGAAGAAACACTCATAGGTTCTCCTTCACTACCCTGTACCTCTTCAGGTTCTAAGTAAGGTTCCCTTAACTGATTCCCTGAATTGAACTTTTGAGATTGCCCTCACCATGGTATCACAGAGACCTTAAAGGCTCTAAGTATTTTCTGGGCCATTGATTTTAATAGAATTCCTGAGAATGCACTTAACAGATGAAGAAATGCTTATTTGCTGAAGTGTCATTACAGAGATCATGTTCCAGTTTCATCCTGCGAGCTCTCCCATGATAGCCAATGTGGGAAGTTCTTTTGGATGATTACTGCTCTAATTTATTGCCTTGCCCTATTCTCATAAACATTTTCTTGTTTCATACTGGTATAGCTAAGATTCTCCAGGGATAGGTGTAAGCAAGGCAAAGTATTACCTTTTCTCAGGACAAATTATATCTGGGAAAAGGTAGACCCACACTTGGGCATGGCATTTCTCCTTCAAATTTTTCTTGTTCTAGTAAAATATTGTTTGAAGCCAAAGTATAAACTAATGGACTGGTACAACCACAGATTATTCTTAAAGGGAGAAATTATCCTTAAAAATGTCGTGTTTCCCTTATGCCTTATAACTTTTTCAAAATATAAGTGAAAGCAGACAATCCATGGCAGTCATTTGTGTTAAACTTTATTAATTGTGAGCCACACATTGAACAGTTTTCCTGTTGAAAATAAAAAGTATTAAAGTTCAGATGTGTCTGAATCTGTATGTTCACAAGAAGCTAGTCTGCTGCATTCATATTTGTGAGTTAAGACTTACCAAGGTTTTTCTTTATTCATTAGGTGTTTAGAAAATTAAGCTTTCATTGAGCGGGGTGATTGCTAGATTAAGTGAGGAAATAGTGAAGGAACTGGGTTTTTTATAGCCTAGGCTAGCAAAAGTCCTATTTCAAGTTGAGGAATTGGATGTACCAGTACTAACTTTTAATAGGTGTTTTCTTCTTGAGAAATACTGTAGCTCTCTGTATGCACTTTCTGAGCTTGCAGAGTTGTAGGGGCTGCACAGCCTGCCTGGTGTGAGAAGGGCCAACCTGTGGGGCCTGCCTGTGTTTCAGATTTGCCGGAAGCTGAACGGAGTGCGCTTCACCTGCTGCAAAAGTGCCAAAGACAGGACATCCATGTCGGTGACACTGGAGCAGTGCTCCATCCTGAGGGACGAGCACCAGCTGCACAAAGACTTCTTCATTCGGGCACTGGATTGCATGAGGAGGTAGGTGGAGTGCTCAAAGGTGCACTTTGAGCTGGGCCAGGACCGCCAGCACAGAGGGTCTAAAGCTGGTTGTAAATGCCCAGCAGAGGCCAGGCCTGGCTGAGCACAGGCTGAGCAGCAGCCTGACCGCTGGTAAGTCACCTCTGCAGTGCAGGGTCTTTGCAGCTGTGTGTTTTATCAGTAATTTACAGTTTCTGAGATAGAGATGTGAAACCTTCAAAGTGTCAGCTCACTGACTGTAGAATCTGAGCAGCAGTCTGAACAGCAGTTGCTTTATAAAAAGTTTTTTCGGTTTTGAGGGTATTTTTAAAAAACATTTACACAGTCATTAAATAATTTGTATAACATTTATACAAATACTGTGAGAGCAAAAGAAGCATATGTTACAGATGGCAATTCTTATTAGTTTGTGTTATTGAAAAGAAACATCCAACTAAGTTTGGACTCTTAGTGGTTGCCATTAATATCTGATCAAGTCATTACTGTTTTTTAAAAAAAGTTAATTAAATAATGTTTTATTCTAAATTGCAACTATGCAGAAAATTGAGGCTGATGTTATCAGGAATGTGTAATTAAAAGATGTAAAGATTTCTCATTACCTGAGTCTTTGATGAATAAAAAACTTTATTGAGCAAACAAGTTTTGATCATAAAATGAATCCAGATGCTAGATTGTCTAAAAAAACTTTCATCATTGGTTTTAATGAGCTTAATCATATAGTTTTAATCATATCATAACAGTTTTAATCATATTTTCTATAGGAGTATTTAAAAATGTATCCACAACACTAGAATAATATAGAACAAAGGTCACTGCAAAACTAAAAAAATCCTTTGATCAGCCTGCAAAAAGTAACTGAATCATATCTTGGACTTTAGTGAGACACAAATTGTTTGTATGGTGGGTTTGCAAAGATCATACTAAGTAAACAGTCATGTTTACAGTCTAATGGGTAATTCTGGACCTTCATATTTATTATTACCATATTATTGCCATTCATATTTATTATTATTAGGTGCTTAATGTCTAGATTAATATTGTGGGTTTACCCTCATAGTGTCCTTTTGTCCTTTGGAAAAGGTAGCTGTTCAAAAGAAAAAAAGGTAATTTTATAAAGAGTAAATGGCCAGAGATGGCTCAGTTGTAGGTTTGGTTCACGAGGTGCTGCTGATGCAGTGAGATGTAGTGTGTTGAACTGAGCTGTATTGTTTTGTATGTATTGTTACCTTGCATAAATCCCTCAGTCTCTGCAGCAATTCAGTGAGTGAATGACTTGTGTGTAGTCTTTCATAACTACGTTTTATCATTAATGAATTCTGAGTTTTCTCTGTTAAATTTCATTTGTGTTGGCGTTTCAAATGCTTTTTTTTTCTGTTATGTCTCCAATAAACACAAAAGTGTGTAAGCTACAGTAAGTTACCAGACACAAGAAAACTAATTAATTATATAAAAACACCATAATGTTAGAATAGCATTGAGTAGTGGATTGGAAAATTTCACAGACATAAATATAATTGTATAAAACCCCCTAACTTGTTACTACAAAAATATAGTAGGTTTTTGTAGATCAAAATATAAATGATTTTGAGTGGATTTATATCATGTGACTGGTTTGAAAATAGAGAAGATTAACACATTAGTTATATTTGCAGGTAACAGTAATTTGAAGTCACAAAAGAATGGTCTAAAGACAAAATAATCTGAATAATACTTAAAAATTAAATTAGCAGATGGATATATGAGGTTGAAGCACCATTACAAAAATGGAAAATCTATCGGTTAGGCTGTAGTTTCAAATAGCGAAAAGCTTTATCCTGCTCTTACCCTGTAAATGAATTTCAAACGTGAACTAAAGTAGGTGAAAGGTGTGTTTGATGGGAGGCAATAACTTTGACTCGGGTGGTAGGATTGCATGAGTATTAAAGCAAAGGCTTTGCAAGTAGTAGCAGTAGCATACAAAATAATTCGCACCATGAGGGTAATAAATAAATAAATAAATAAATATTTTAACTCTGCTAGTTGCTATCAGTCTAACACTGTTCATATAACTGGAGGTTTAAAAATAAAATTAAAAAAAAAAAAAAAAAAAAAAAAAAAAGAAAAGCAGCCAGATTACTCTTTTTCCCTCCCAAATTGCTTTTTTTCCCTCATGAGTTGGTCAGTGAAAGCCCAAAAATTCAGAACAGAAGAGTGAAAATGTCAAATGGAAGCATAGTACTTCATTCCACGGTGCTCCCAACGAGAGTTGGTCGGGCAGTTTAAGATCTATCTTGGGATGGGAGGGGTTGCGTCTTTGGTGCTACAGACATTTAGCAGGGACTACTGCCCACTGCTGGAGCGCCTCTGGAGCAGTGTTGGAAGGGACACAGCACTGCTGCCTGGGTGGCCTGGCAGGGACCCTCCGGCTGAGCACTGCTCCTGTTGGTAGACAGAGAAAGCAGAATTGCAGAGAAAGGCAATTTGAGACAACAAACTGGGAAGGAAAGAGCAAATAGGCAAAGGAGAGAAGAAAAAACCCTTAATTTCCACAGGTGTTTCAGCTAAATGTCCTGTATTTCACTTGAGGGAAGTTTGGCAACTGTGTTTTTGAGGTTTGTTGTGAATGAGGACAACAGACTTGTTTGGTAGCCATTGTGGCACTTGTCCTTTTGTAGTTTCATTTTATTTGATTACTTTTGCAGATTTGAAGGATAGTGCTGTGCATTTCTAAACTTTTCTTTAGGTACTTTTAGAAGCTTTTAGAATTATTTTCACATCTAAAAGAACCTATTTTGTTTCAAGGGCAGACAGAGAAAAACTATTTGCCATTTAATTTACAGTTTTAGCAGTTTTTCCTCAATGAATCTTCTCTAGATCACTTTGTTAAACTTTGTCAATCAAATCCCTTTGTGCTGATTGCCATAAATTGCTTTTAAGCCTTTCAAAAGAACAAGTAGACATGAAAAATTCAATTTTAACATCCAGAATCCTAACAGACTGGATTGATCTCTGAAAGGCTTCTTTTAAGAGTTAACAGTAGGAGATAGAGACTGCTGTGAAACTAAGTGAGCTGTAGAAGTAAATGGTGATTCAAAAGCAGCCTTTATTGGAAATGTCATCATTTTGAGATATGAAAATTATAAAGGTGCCTGTGTAGCTGTAAGGCTTTTTCTTTTCCTTCCAGTGCTGACACAGCTTTGCTGACTGTTGGAAAAGGGAAGCATGTGCTTACAGATTCATGCTTTCTTGCCATCAGAAGTTTGGAGGTGCTGAACTTCTGTGTGCTGCTGCTTTTCAGCTTCTTTGGGGTCCCCAGAATTTTGAGCAATCCAGAAGTGATTCCTGAAGTTTCAACATCTTTACTTTAGTGTACATTGCATAACCCTGTTTTGGAAAATACTGCCAGTAGCTGGTTTTTAATGACTTCGTTTGTAAGTGGAATTGTTGTCTTTTAGTGATAAACTATACAAAGTTTATTGCTTCTTTATTAAAAAAAAAAAAGGCTGTACAAAAATCCCTCTGTTATAGCTTCCTTTCACTTATGAAAAATGTGGTGAATGAAGCAATGATGGGAATGCAAGATTTATCATTTCCAATATGTAATAGATAGCTTTGTTCTCAGTCGTAAGTCGGCCCATTATGATGCTGCAATTGGTGTGTACCTGAAGCAGCCATTCTATAAATAATTCCACATATTATAATTTCCTTGCTATAGGTATGTGACTTCCATTGATCTTAGTGACATGCATAGTGCAGAATGAGGAAAATCAATATATCATCCCCTCTGTATCAAGTGCTTGTAATTCACATCATATTAAAATACTGTTTATAATGTCGCTGCCACTTCCAAGTCATTTTTTACAGGCATCAATATTCTTAATTTTCCCTTCACCAATACATGAACGTTTCCTATCATTCAATGTTAACTCTATTCCAAGAGACAATCGGGGCACAAAACTGATTTATCTGAGTTCATTGCAGTATCTGTCACATGATTCTATTTCTTGTCTTTAGAGCTGGCCACTGTTAAGGGAGGATGGACCCTGGTGGCATAATGAGGCAGTTCTGTAAAAAAATTTCGATTTTTGATTTTTTTTCCCTTTCTTAAAATTTATTTCATTTCTGAACCTATTTAGCTTTATTGTTTCAGTGACAGGATCCCTTTTGAAGGCTGTGGGAAGTGAGCAACCTCAGAATCTCCTGTCATTGAGCATGTTTCCAATAAAGCCTCAAAAGTAACAACAAACAAAGGAAATAACAAATCCACTGTCTATGGTGAATCTTCCATGCTGTCAGGCTTATCATCATTCTTAGCAGGGTACAACACCTGTCACATATTTCTGACACTGAATACAAAATTTGACTCAATCTGGGACACACTGTTTCCACTTGAAATAGCAGTTAAGGATATTTCAGGGTATTTTAGATAAACTGCCTATCAACAATCTCATTGAAGCACAAGTACCAAGAATGAATGATCTGGACAAGAGGTATTGGGCTTTTGATGAGCCAATTATGAAGAAAGTATCTCCTTTTTTAAAAAGCTGTTTGAGGACAGCTTTTCTTAAAGATGTGAATTGAGGAGGAGAAAAAGCTGTAATAGCTCTTTAACCAGGGACTTTCAGATGTGTTCTGAGTGCTGAGACGGATTTGGCCAGGGAAGAGCCTGCACCAAACACCAGAGCTGTAATTGCCAAATGGACTAGGAAGCAGGAACAAAGGGACAGGATTAGAGACAGGGGTGGTCCATGTGCAAATCTCTCTGTGCCTTTCTCCCATCTCCCAGCTTTCACCCTGCCCCTGTGAGCTTGTGGCAAGAGCTGCAGCACATGAGGGGTTACACAGGAGAGGAGGCACAAGTTCTCCTCCCACTGGTCCTTTTTCCCAGCCCATCTGACATTCTCCATCTTTTCTTTTTTCTTCTAAAAGTGTTAGTGCAGTGTAAACAAAACTTAAAAATGGAGAGCCTGACTTCCAATATAGATTTTTACATCATTCTATGGCTCTTTAGAAACTTAACATCTATATTTTGAGGTAGAAACTTTAGATGATTTGCATCACCTGATGTACTGACAGGAGCCTGGGCATTAAGTAACAGTAAGGTCCAGTTTTGGTGCATTGAACCACCATCAATTTTGTTTTCTAAAACTAAATTACTGGTTTGAGGTTTTTTAATAGCAACAGGGTGCAGAGGAAAAGAAAACAAAGTGGAGAGAGATGGCCACAAGATGCAATGAGAGTCAGGCTCAGTTGCTGGAGCCTTTTAGAATTAAGGTCTATTTCTGACCATCCTTCTGGAAGGAGGAGGACAACTATAAACAATCATTGTGGGCAAAATATCAAACAGTAGCTTGAAAAGGCTGTGTTAAATCTAGGCTTTTCTAATACAACCTCTGAATTTTACAGAATTGAACTTTATAATGTATCTTTAAAGCAATTCTCAGGTTTTAAAGACTTAAACCAAGGGAAAAAATAAAAGAAAGGCAATCCATGCACACTTTATTTGCGCTCTGGAAGGTCCTGAGGTTCAGACTTCTATGTGGACAAACTAAGTAAGTAGAATTGGCAGTTGTTTTATGATATAGCCTTACACATTTTGTCTGGTTCACTGGGGTCAGATGTTTGAGTTCATGGTTTGCAAGGGATTGTTCTCTAGCTGACTGCAGAAGTTTCATTCTCCACCTCATCACCTCATTTCTCCAAATTATTCCTAAGTGCTGTTTTCAGACTTCTTTCTGATCAACACCCCAGTCAGAGTCCGAGAACTCTCTCATGTGATCTTTCTCATCTTCCTCTTTTTCACTAGACTTTTGCCTTGATATTTCCTTCCTTTTTCCTCTGTGACACGTGGCTGCCTCTTCTCCTGTTCAGAATTTGGGCACTAGCCTCAGTCACAGCACAGAGAGAACAGCAGAGCCAGTCCCCTGCCTTATGGCTTTGGTTTCATGTTATAGTGGTCATTCTCTGCCAGGGGAAAAAACAGCAAAGAAAAGCCTTGTCCAGCCCCTTGACCTAGCATATATTGAATCCTCAAAGTATGTACCTGCTGAATTTTAACAAGGCTTTATTAGGAAGTGATTTGAGAGTCTTGCAGGAGCAGGCTCTTTTGATAGTTGCATCTCTCACATCTTTATTATCTTGGTGCAGAGTATCAAATCCTGTTCTTCAGCATGGGGGTACTAGTAATTCTCTCAAAAAAATCGGGGGGAAAAAAGCTGTATTTTTTTCTTCTCTAAATGACATTGTAAGTTGGAATTTTCCCATTCAAAATGAACTAACGACTGAGAGTAGATTCTTAAAGGAAATCATTGTGTAACCTTAATTATATATACCTTTCCCCTGGAACCTATAATAATATTCTTGGACCAGTCAAGAATTGGGAGGAAGGGGTGTTCCAGGGAAAACAGTGAAAACCTCTGCCAGTCTTTGCAAGGAATGTTTATAGAAGTGACTCAGTCTATGTCAATGTAGCAGACAGTAAGCAAGAATTCTGAAATAATGCTTAGCTTTCCTGTCAGTACATGAGGGGAAGGTAGAGCCATTAGAAATCTGTATTGTGTCTAAATTTTGATACCAGTGTTGGGTGAGTGAGTCCTTGAAGTGCACCTGCTCCTTCTTCAGTGACTACTTAGGGAAGGTGAGCACTGCAAGAGGAGTCAGAACCTGACAGTAAATTTTATATAATAGGAAAACATGCTACTATATCAATTGCAGTGTACGATATTTTATTTTATATTTTTAAAAAGTTCCTTTTCCATTGAAAAAGAAAACATTGGGCCATGTTTGGGTTTCAGCTTTGTGACAAGAAATTGATTCCCTGTGATGTTTTTGCTGAAGGGACCCTTTGCCCTTTGACTTCAGGTTGTGTGTGCCAGAGTTCTCCAAAGAGGAACTGGATTCATGGAATTCCAATCAAAAACTTGCCCTACTCTGAGTTGTTCTGCTCTGATTTGTACTTTTTATTTCTCACTGAGATATTGATGAGGTAAACAATCTGTTAAGTAGCCCAAATTAGATTTGTCATGTCTTGATCCAAATGAGAGTACAGAGAATTGAGCTTTGTCTTTGCTCTCTGTGAATGTTTTAATTATTCAGTATAGACAGTGAGAAATGTGTGTAATTAATTACCATGTGCACTCTACGGTCACTTAGTTTTTAAAATCAGCCAAATGAAAAAACCTTATCCAATAAATTTGCTTTCCCATTTAGTGCCACAGTCTGTGTTTGGATGTTTAATAGAGCAGAAGGGAATTTAAACACTACATTTGATTAATTACAAAATAAAAAAAAAAATTAAAAAGAAAAATGCTTCCTAAAAACCTCTTCTAATGGAAAGTGTTTCTGTCACTTTTGCCATACATATATTGCAGGCCCATAGTTCTGGATTTCACCTGTCATGGTTAGACAAATCTAGCATGCAAGCAGTTAGATTATCCTAAAATACTATTTGGTGTTCACTTTGGAGATTCTAATAGTTGTTTATGGAAAACTTCATTAATTGTCTCATTCATTTGGTGCCTTATTGCTTATTTAGAGCTTCCATGAAAGACTAGGTCTTACCAGAAATCAAAGACCAGATGTATTATAATCACCAGACTGAGTAATACCAGGTTTCTTCCTGTTATATTTCACTTCATTAAGATTTCCTGGAACAGCATATGGGAAAAGTCCTGTATGTATGCCTATTATCTGTTAAAAATCCAAGTCCTACAACTGAATTACTGTGGCTTTGGCCATAAACAGCTAAATCTCAGGAAGAGCAACATTGCCAAGTCTAAAATTTAGATAAGAAAGAAGCAGGAAAGGAGAGAAAGAGAGCAGAAGTAGCATACAATAGCTGGTTAAAGCTATCAAATGTGCAATCTCTTCAAGAAGTTATTTTCCTCTAAAACAATGTTCTTTTCAGAATAATATAACTTGGGCAGGGAGAGCTCATAACTTCCTTCCTGTGGTCCCAGCAACCTACAAACTGTCGAAAGGTTGGAGGGGGCACAGAAAGGAGAAGCAACCAGTCGCTCCTCCATAAAGGTGGTTTTGTGATAGAAGATTCTGCATTTCTTCAGGAGAAAGATGATGCAGTGTCAGGCTACAGCTCTGGTTGGCTTATGTAGGAAGCAGGTAACAGACACTTCAAGGTTTATCTTTGTTCTCATTTTAGACTCCCCGAATCCCTTCATAAACTTAGTTTCTTTTTGTAGGAATGCTCCCTTCTTGGCTAATCATCTTTTCTTGTCCAGCACCCCGGGTTCAGTTTTCTTCCTTAAATTCCATCCCTTGGAATGCTGTGCAGGCTCAGGGCCAGCTACAGTCTCTGGGGACTGGCCTGGTGCTTGTTATGTACGTGACATGAGATGATCTGGCATGCCATCTCCATATTCTTGTTTTTCATTTATTATTATGTTTTCATAAGGCTACCTGGCACGTTCTGTTATACAGTTCTGCTTTCAAATAGTTACAGCCCTATTCAACTTCAGCCACTGGATCTGAAATTTTCTCTCTCATGCTCTTTAGGGAAAGAATCTAAAATCATATTGGATACCAAAATAGAAGGAGAAACATAA
>VZRS01013457.1:0-64963 GCA_013398055.1 Ifrita kowaldi
AGGCCGTGCCAAACCAACACAGTTGTTCTCATCATCATTCATCACCACAGTAAACAACAGAAAAATCATTCGGAAATGTCAGGATCTGAAAGAGGACATGGGACAGAACGATTTCTGAAGTGAGTAAGGAATAATGTGTGTAATACTGATACATAAGAATACATTTCATCCTCCACGCACAAGTATTGTCATACTGTTTTGATTTGCAGTTGTACATACTTTCAATCACATAATAACTTGCTAGAGATCTTTAATAACTGTGTATTAGGTTGGAGAGCAAATCTTTACCAACATAAAAATTCTTAAATTTTTTAATGTTGCTGTGTACATTCCCTTTTTAAAACGTGCACATCTGCTACCTCTATCTTAAATCCCAGTTGATTTTTTTTCCCTGAGCAAATATGCTACTTTTCTTGCTACAAGAAAACTTAGATTTTTAACACCTGTTTCTCTGCTGGTTCAGAGATCTCTGTTATTAGCCTCCTTCTATACTCATTACTTGTCTAGCTCAGTTCCTTGTATGTCTTAGCTGTTCAATATTCTGTGCTATTACTACTTCTGATGTGACATACTGTCATTTTGACTTTGATCAAAATAAGGTAATTGTAGCAACAGGAAGAATCCATTAAAGTTCCCCAATGTCTGATTTAGTCGGGATGAATAGATGGGAAAAATACCTTGCTGAGTCAGTACATGCTAAATTGTACCAATTATGGAAAAACATGAATAGTGTATTTATATGTGTATCTATTAATATTCCAAAGCTTTATCCTTTCAAATGTACTTGAATCAATCATCACTTTGAATTTGCATGAATGATTCAGATAAACACCACAGTGTCCCATAACTTAATTGCTACCACTGATCAAGCAGGCTATGACCATTATAGTGCACAGCTATTTAACCTGTACTTAACTTGCCTTGTGTGGATAATACAGCATATGATGCACTGTGCACAGGTTGGACTGAAATTTGTAGTGAAGTAGTTTTGACGTTTTGAGTCACTGGGGGTTTTTTGGTGTGTTTTTTTGTTGTTGTTGCTGGTTGGTTGGTTGGTGTTTTGTTTGGGTTTTTTGTTTGTGGGGTTTTTCTGTTTGTTTTTTTAATTTTTTGAGAAAGGAATTTTGTCACTCATGGGTTATGAAATCTCCTGGGTGACTTTAATATTTAATGTGTTGCTGTTATGGTTAGGATGGATATTTAATGTATATTAATAATGACAGAAAATTAACTTTTTCACAGCGATGTAATTGAACAATATCTCTCCATGCCAAAATAATTTTTACAGTTTATCTATTAAGTTATACTAAGGCAAGGTTTTAATTTTATTTCCTCTGATATCAGTTGCTTACTATCCCATGAATATCTTGAATTCTCTTTTATGTTGCAAAAGTTAGTATTGTGCCCAGCTTTACTGTACTGTACACATTAGCTTACAGTAAGAGAATTAATATGTCTTGCAAGGTCAAACCTAAATAACTTTCCGCACAACTTTCAAAATGTTTTATTATTTGAGTTTCCTTTTGGTAAAACAAGAAAACGTAATTATATGGTAAAAAGAATTGATAAGCAACTTGTTTAACCAATGGTTACAATCTCCTGTCTTTGTTAACAGCATCTGTAGCAATAGAACCTACTGCATTTCAATGCTGACATTTAATCAATGCATGTAAATCACCTTGGAGGCTTATTATTCTTGTATTCATTAATTCTGTCATGCAGAATACAAGCATGTAGGAGAATTATATACAAAGTTTTTGTGGCTGGGGTCAAAAAGTGTCACATGTAACTGTCTACTCTTGAAGTTCCAAACTGCTTCTGACACATGTCATGGTATACACAACAATATATATAAATAAAATCATACGATTGCTGAATTAAAACTGTATCAGAGTTTATTTAAGGGAATTTTCATGTTAGGAAATTGTCAGCTGGTTGGAAGTCTATCCTATTGACTGTATAATACATTCCTTCTATTTGCTAGCCTCTGGGGGCAGGTACAGATGAAACAGATACAGAGGTGGCTTCTTCTGTACAGAAAGCCTAAACTTTTAAAACCAAATGCCTGGGTTATACAATAAAAAAAAAAAACATGATAAAACTATAAATGACAAGAAAGTAACCAAAATAATTTCCAGTCAGACAATGGTATCTCAACATTTTCAAGTCAGTTTGTCATCAGAATTTAGAGTTGCTGGTCTCTGAAAATTTATAACCCATTAGAAGTCAAAAGTTAATTTGTATTCAGGGCAATATTTTGAGGGAGAGTGACTGAAAGCGTCAGAGAAAACAGTGAACAGCCAACAACAATGGCACAGCAGGTGGACTTGCTTTGGCACCTACATCTCTGCAGGGGTAAGTCTACTCTGTGTTCCACCATCTTGCAACAAACATTGCTTTACTTGTGAAGGATCAGTTTGTCCAAGTAAACCTGTCATGTAGAAATTATCTAAAAAAACCAGCTTTGGCCTATCAGGAAGGTGAGCTGGCAGCACACTGGGAGCAGAGCCCAGAACTTGAAGGTGGCCTGAAACCTGGAGAGCAGATGCAGCAATACATGAAGGGCAAATAGAGCAACATGCTACTCACCTGCTTCTCAAGAAACTTCCTCCATTGAATGGCAGCTATGGCAACTCATGCAAGAAATCTGGGAAAATCAAACGTGGTGGATTTTCTGTCCTTGATCACCATCCAAATGTTGCCATTCTATTTTTTCTTTAATTTCCATGAGCGAGTCATTCAACCCAAATGTTCAGATTGAAGCACTGAAAATCTTCAATGCAAATAATTTTGAAATATCTCCTTTCATCTTTCTCTTTAAATGTAAATACATTTAATTATAGCTGAAAAATAGTTTGGAAGTCGTTCTATGGTTCTCTGAATTCTAACAGAAACTCGGTAACTCTATAATTTGCTTTTCTTTGTTATTATGTGAACCTGATCTTTTTCTTTGACAATTTCTACTTTAAGAACATTTTTGTCATAAGGAACATTTACCAATTTTCATTTGGCAAACATTTTTGCCACACGAAATTTTAAGGATTTTTTTCAGAAATTTTTATATATATACACTATTTTTAAAATTTTTATATATATACATTATTTTTATATATATATATATATAATGATAACATACTGTAATTTTTCTCAGTGGACTCAGGATACATTTAGAATATATGAAGTCTTCTGTTGGTCTGGTCTATAAACCATGAGAAATCAGCTACAGAGGGATAGTCACTTCTGATTTTTAACCAGGAGTGAGCAAAAGGCACCAGGCTGCATACATCATGCAGCAACAAAGCATAGAGTTTTAAATTAGTCTAAATTTTGAATGTGGGTGCACAGGTCCCTGGTTTGCATTTCACTGGGTGCAGACATGGTAACTCTTTCACCGGAATAGTAAACTTAATTGAATGTTATTATTGATTCTGCAATGTAAAATGTCAGTTTGCCACCCACAAAGGAACACCACGTCATATCTTGTGCTTTGCCCTGTCGTTGTCATGAGTAAATTGTAAAGCTGCTCCTGTGCTAATCCCTTTTTTTCTCCTTATGGCAATTCATTGAGAAAATACAGGCTTCAAGTCAGACGTAGGGGAGCCCTTCAGCCACAGGACCAATTTATATAACCCTGTGCCAACCTGCTGTCCCCAGACATACCAATTAAATGTATGGAGGAGAGAGGAAAATGCCCTGAGTTCTGGTGTGCTCTTTTCCTCTGCCGTAGACCCGAGAGGCAGAGATCCCCAGCACTGAGCAATCAGCCCGGACGTCCCAGTGGCACTGGGGCTGGGAGCTGTTCTGCACTGGGCACTGAAGAAAGAGTAGGTTTAGACTGTAAAAAACTGTAGCTTCCTCACTGGGGATCTATCTGAGGTTATCTAAGCTCTGGCCATGCTTCACTGTCGGGAAAAGATTGTGAAGCAGCAAGAAGAAAGGCTAAAGTAGACAAAATGAATAAGAGAGCAAAATGGAAAGGAATTATACAGTTTGGCAATGAGGTCTGTGTTATTGCAGAGCCTCTGTGACCTTTAAGAGAGTCTGACTTGACTGGTTGCCTGAACAAGTTTCCACCCTGCAGTCCTGAGTCCAGTTACATGCCTAGTAGCTCATTTTAAAACAAACCTGCCATGCCACCAGCGTCGGAAGCTGCAGTGCATGCTGGCTGAACAGACTATGCCTTGGAGGCACCCTTGACAGTGACCTCCTTTTCAAGCAGGTCAGAATAGTTACCTGCCCAAGAGGCACTGTCTTATTGATTCGTCTGCCTCCAAACAGATGCACCACATACCTGTTTGAGATGCACCTGCTTCTCAGGGACTGGAAATTGAACACATATTTATTATACCTGGGAAGTATTCAGCCATGGATGATGACTGTAGCTTCCAGCAGGTATGAACATGTGAATCTCTCTGAGGGGCAACACATACAAAGAATATGCCCCTTATGGGGGTCTGAAGCAATTATTAGAGATATTTTTAACTGTGTCCTCCAGGTACACCAGGCACCTGCCAACTAATGTCTGATTTACCTGTTGTGCTCACAAACATATAATTTTTTTAAATGCATAAATTTTTTATACATTTTAAAATAAAACTAGTGAACATAGGCAGACATTAATTTTCATATTTAAACCTCCATACAATTCCTTTTATTCGCTGATCCTTTGCCCTTTGAACTTCAAAGATTGTATGATGATACTAGTGGAAGGATTTACCAGCTTCAAAGCTGGAACAAAGATGCACCTGAATCTTCAGAAGGATCTGGATTCTGGTCAATAGATAAAATTCTGAAAAAAAACCCTGGACAAACATTGAATTGCAGTGTACTAATTCTATTACATATAGTAAAATTTATTCTGAGTCACAGCCTGAGATTTGCTTTGGGAATGCTGAAAACAGATAGCAGAAATCTAAGAGTCTGTGACTGCCATGACATGAAGGATAAAGTCAGTGGATCAACTATTGAAAGTGGACATGGCAGAAAACCCAAAGGAAATATGATGTTCTCTAAAAGAGGTTGAGATTCTGGTTTTTGAGCTACTTTATTTTAGGAGATTATGTATTTCATGGGGACAAAATTGGTTGTACCTTCTATTCACTAAAGAGAAAATGAAGAGCCTTAATGACTTGAGAATTCCTTTATTGAAGTTAAGAAGTCTTTGATGATCTGCAGCTGAGGGATTCAGAGAATTACCATTTTATTCCATGAAAGAAAATAAATGGCAGGGAAAGTAAAGCCAGACTTCTGTTCTGTTTTTCTGATAGTCCACTAAGATGTGGTCAGCTCATGTTCTGCATAGGGCTGCCCTTGGAACAAGCCAGCCACAACCAGATGTGCCACCCTCTTTTCTACGGCCCTGAGCACAGAAAGGACAACCTCATTCTAAACCATTTACAAACTGCTAAAAACAGCTGGCAGTTTGATCCTTTTTACCCTTGGCTTTTATTTTCTCCTACGACCTAGGGTAAATACAAGAAGAAGATTAAGTCACAAATTTATATGTGGGCTATATGTAAAATGAACATGTGATATCTCTGAACATAAGGTGCTTTTGCCAAATGGAGACTTGTCTTTTTTTTTTCTTTGCACAAACAAGCATGTGCAAGGTGATTTAAAATGAGGAATTGTTGAAAAGTACAAATCCTGTGTAATAGAGGCTAAAACATTAGGTGTATGGAATGAAGTAAAAGCTTCTCATTTATAATCAGTTTTAATCACATTCAGTACTCTAAAGCAGATTGAAATTGAACATTAGTGGTTTAGGATAAAACCACGCTTCGCTCCACCCTACATTAACATGTTTTAAATGTCAGTGTTTTGCTTTCACAGCTGTGTGCTCTATAAGAAGGGAGATGTTTCTGATGGAAAGAAGGTCATTCATTAATATCCGTGATTGCAAGGGACAGGATCAGCATTTTTTGTTGTTGGAAGGAGCAGAGACAAAGACAAAATGAAGTGTTTGTGTTTCAGAAAGTAAAAAGAATATGCCCAACCAACAAATGCTTCAGTATCTCCACCTATGGCTGCTTCCTCGGGACAAGTCTACATAGCCTGGAACAAAGGAAGTAAAACATTTTGAGTAGAAGAATATGAAATAAATTTTATTCCTCTAGAAACAGAAAATACAATTGTGTCTGCTCGACAGATTTTATCAATAATGCATCTGTATCTCTGATCTTCTTTTTCAGCCAATTTATCTATGGTGGACTTTAAGACTCCTTTCTGCAAGTTCAATAGGAATTTCTGAATGAAAGATAAGGGGCAAAAATGTATGGAAATTGAAAAAAATTATCTTAATTTTTAAAAGGTCTTTATAACAGTAAATGCAAACCATTGTGATGATAAATGAAGGTTATAATCACCACTACTTTAGGTGCTCATGTATCTGTCAGATCAACAAGAACAGAACTTGACCTGTTCTAAAAGCAGGAAAAGTTTAAATGGGGAATGTGAAAGGGAGAGCTTATGCAGCTACGAAGTCAACCTGGATTTTCTTCTAGCTCGCTGTCTTTGAATATTTCCTTTTGAAGCTTTTAAAACTGGTAAAGACTTCTTCAGTGTTCTGAGTGTAGCATTCTTCTATCTTCCATGTTTACTAATTTTGGTTTTATCACTACCAACACGGTCTGATTGGTTAGAAGATATTTTCAGCTTTGTAATTTACATCCCATTTTACAAGCATTTCAATTTGTATTGCAATAAGTACAACAGTGAATGTAATCTGCATCATTTTTCTCCTATTAAGATTTTAAAACACTGCAGATCCAATTTAGATGAAAAAAATCATTATTCCAACAAGTTAAAAATTAAGTATTATTCACAACATTCCAAAACATGTTATGAAATTTCAAGCTGGTTTCAAATCAGTACTTAACTAATAACAGGTATTGCACAATTCTCTTCTTAATATCAATGACTTTGTGAGTTAGTGACACAAATCATTGCTTTTACTAAATTGAAAATTAAATTATTTGATAAATTGGTGGCTTAATAAGATAATGTGAAAGGAAATGCAATTGATTAAAATAACATTGATTTTGTCCATTTGGAATTATTGTTTAATATTAGATGTCATAGTTGCCACCCACCAAAATCTGAACTTATCATTTCCTTTAACATAACAGCTCATTTATGATGGACAACTTGCCTCTGCATTTAGAAAATTAAGGTGACAACTCTTCTTCCTTCCACTTCGTCTGCTCAATAGGAAGGAAGGATTTAGTCCTTTTTGCTTTCACCAGGACTTGTGATGCGATAAGCGCACCTGAGAACAAGCATGTCATGCATGCATTCACTGAACAGTGAGATCCAGATACCAAGAGGACTTTAACACCACACCTTTTCTGTATATCAAACCTTAATCTTCTACAGGACATTGGGTGCATCTCTAAATTATCACATACTGCTGCTAAAAGATAGAAATATTTCTGAAGATTGAAATGCTTCCTATAAAATTAATTTTAATTTTGGCTCGAAGTCATGAAAATAGTTAATAATTCTCCTTTCCAGTTTCACAAAACTTTTCTTTCCATTCTTTCAAGTACTCTTCAAGAATTTTGCAGTAAGTATCTCTTGAAGAAATAAGAATGACTAAAGAATGTGCATAATTATTTTATTAGGGTAATTTTATTAAAGTAAGAAAAAAGCAATCTAGAAACTTAAATTCAAAAGCTTTTACACTTTTAAAAGTACCATCTTTATGTATTCTGCCTTGCTGTCTAGAACAATGCATACCTCTGTGGGAATTATGCACTGGTTTGTATCTAAATGTGAGAGCACTTGTTTTTCTGATCAATGTCAAAATAATGAAAACATAACAGGATCAATGGCTTGTCCTTCCTGAAGGGCTCTCTTAGGAGCTTTTAGGCATATTTATTCTTCTTTATTTGGAATTCTATTGCAAAACTCAGGAAAAACATTGGAAACAATTTATTACCATTAACTGAGTCAAAGCAATAACAGGCAGAGGTATCAATGGAAGCTACACAGATTCTCTGTGGCATTTTGATTCCACTATGTTTTTATGCTTTTCGGCACTTTTTTTCTGTGAATATGGGCTTACAGTGTTAGGGGTAGTTTTTACTCAAATGCTTTAGGAGCCAAAAGGGTATATTTTCAAACAAGTATATTTATGGGCTTGTCACACAGGGCTAATGATTCTGATAAGTGATGGGCAGGCATTACTTTCAAACTCTGCATTTACAAGTATACAGAATCTGTGGGATGTCTAAGACAATACACATGATGCCCCTGTGCTCAGACAGATTAAAAAAAATTACAAGAGAAGGCTGTTAAAGCCTTCATGGGCACAACTGCCCACATGTAAATTAAAATATTTGCGTCATGATCTCAACTAATGGAGCAGATTTTGATTTTGATTTTTGTTTTGCAGTCAAACAATCTTTTGTTAATTTTGTTAACAAAACTTTTGCGTCAAGAACATAATTTCTCTGCAAAGCCCTATGTGTTCCAGCATTCATATCATGGTACGACTGAAAAAAATTAACAGACCATAATCTAGGAGTAAATTATTCACTCCTGGCTGCTATGACCAATAGTATCAGGAGAAAATTATAGATAAGTAAATCACTTTACAAGAGCACGTGTACAAATAACTGATATTTATTGCCTTCTTCACAATGTATGTTCTCATTTAAAAAGACTTCGCTAATGACCATAATGTGTAGGATGGACAAATTCCAGTAAAATTGCAGATGATCCAATTTTTCATATACAAAATTACTTAAATGTTTACTCAGAATATTTTTTGATGTTGGTATACAGACATTAGAGGGCAAGAAGAACTTTAGACTTTTCTTTGGTATTCGTCTAGGATCAACAAGTGTTTGGTGAGAAATTGTGTTTGACACCTGTCTCAGACTTGTTTGTTGCTCTAATATCTTACATGTGTTTTAGGGAATACACAATGAATAGGGTTCATCTCTGTGGCACTCTGGTATCAGGAACAAACACAGAAAATTCCATCCTGGCCTTGACAAAGGAGTTATGACTTTGTTTACAACCTTCTAAGCACAACAAAGTTGCAGCAGGCTCTCCTGAGGTCTTGTTTGCAGTTATTGGTATTTCCACTAGAAACAGTAACTGTTTATCAGCTTACAACAAGGAGAGATGTCAGGCAGTCTTAAAAATATGATAGCAGATGCCTTCTATCTTCTCCTTTACTCCAGGTTTAGCATCATGACAGGATTCCCTCATTGAAGCATTATGAATCAGTTCTGTTGGAGTAATTTTGGTTCCTTAATTTGTTCAATGCCAGGGACTCGGGACGCAGCTAAGTGCTTGATGTGGCCTCAGGAAAACCATGGGTGAAAACATATTTTTCTTCCCGCGTACATAAATGCCATGATTTTGGTGAGTAAGAATGCACATTTACTGCCCTGGCGGGCCCTTACTGTGAAGCAGGACATTCAGCAGCAGACACTTTGGCTCCATCAGTTCAGGATCTGCCTGAAAACTGCAAAAACTGGTCCATACCAGTGCACAAAGCATGGTGTTTATTCCCCTGTACATGCAGAGGAAACAGAAGGGCTGGTTGCATGGACTCAATTTTTCTCCTTTTATGCTCATTAGTGTCACACACCACATGCAAGAAGGGATTAATATGATGATAAACAGAAAAGAATGAAAATGCTTTAACTTGGTTGCATTGCATCCAATGCATCATTCATAAAGGTGTAAAAGATTATCGGGTGTTAGGTTTTTTTTAGGCCTTTTATTCCTGCTGTAGCAACTGTGATCTCCCCTCCCCTCCCCTCCCCTCCCCCTCAACAATTACTTAATATTGTTTTGGTTTTTTCTCAGCACACAGGTCTGTGTTTAGGAGCACCTGCTAAGGCTGGTTATTGTTCTGAACACACCACAATGGACCTGCATGAACTTTGCCCTGGGCAGCACAAGGCTTGCTATAGTAGGGCTTCAACTTTATGCCAGTTTGGACAAATACTGTCAAAAAGGACCAGCTCAGTTATGAGAAATATTCACAGGACATGAGACCTGCCACATTCTTAACAACATCTCAAAACACATAGTTATTTTGGAGACATTGTAAGCATTAATCTTTTCTGTGTTTTGTGTTTTGCCTTTGCTAAAGGAAGAAAGTCTTCTAAGCCCTGAACAAAACAGAGTGAGGCATAACACTTTTCCTCCCACCTTGTTTCTTTTTAACACACTTTATATCTAGGTTTAGCAGTGAGATAAGAAGTGACTGTACTTTTAGAGTCTCTTATAGCTCAACATTGTGACATACCATAAAGAAGTGGGTGAGGAGGCAAACAAAAAGGGGAAAGCAGAAGGAATTGTGAGGCTTTTGCCTGCATCAAAAGCCAAAATGCAGGCAGGCTGGAAGGACAAATGGTAGGGTGGTTGGCTTTTGGTAAGCCTTCCTGTTTGGGCATAGGGGTGCCATATTTCAGCTTTTGTTCACTTATTTCTCAGAAGGACATTACAGGTTTCCAGGAGAACTATATCTTCTTAAGAGTTTAAATATATGCTCAATTTAAAATGCAACTTATACATTATATTAGCTTGTGTAATGCATTTTTTATTCTCATGTTTCCTTTTTCCATTTTTGTGTTTGTGGGTATTTTGGTTTCTTTATTCCAGATATTAGCAGTAAAATAATTTGTTTGCTATTTATTTAATTGGTGACACATTATAAAATGTCTATTCTTTAGAAAAGGGAAAGATAGCAGCACAAGTCTGGGGACAACATATCCAGTGGCATCAAAACTGAATCTGACCCTTGAGTCTGGTTAAATGATGGTCCTGGTGATTTGCTGCTTTTGCATATGTTATTTTGCTACATTTTTGCTTTATTTTGAATAGTTAGTGCCTCTTGTGGTTTGGCTATCAGGAGTTAATGCAAGAAAGGCTGAAATTTAAAAAGTAATCACTTTTCATAAGAAGCAAGAACAAAGGAAAAATTACACAAAATACAAAATATAACATGTTTTCCAGTACTTAAGAACAATGGAACCTGGATGTTTATCACTATTAGCAAGACCATGAATCAGTGACTCAATTCTCTTTAATGAGCTATTTTCACCTTTGAAAATCTCCTCTGAATTTTTTTGTCAGCATATTAAATATTGATCACTTTATGCATGTCCATGTACAAATTTTATAGCTATGCATAAAATTGATATTAGTATGACTTTTAACTTGTTCATTGTGGAATGACTTAACTTGCACCTTTCAGCAGTATTTGCAAATACAAATGTGGCAATTTCAGTTTTAAAATGTTTTCAGTTAGATCATTTAAAGTCAGGATGAGACCCTTACAGATATTTCCTCTGATATTAAGCATGTTTTCTGACCTCATAATTTATGCATCTCTGCCTTTTTACAAACCGGAATGTATTCTAAAATATTTTACAAGCTTAAACAATATTGTTCCCATTCGATCAAAAACAGCGGAAACTGCCTATTTTGGAATCTGATTCAAGCTGCTGCAATCAAGTTGGTTTTTACACAGGAATCTCTGGTAAAATACATTTCCTAATGTGTTGCTATACATGTGATTTCATTGAGCACCAGTGCATTCACATAAATTTAATTTAATTTTTTCCCTCAGAACTTGCTAAATGGTACTATGTTTCACAAAAATTATATTAGACTTATTGCTGTAAGCTTAATCAAAAGTAGGAACTACTAGAGAAGCTAAGTATTTGCTTTTGATCAGTTAGAGCTCATTGGAGAGTGCCTTTATATGTGTTTCTACTAAAGCCAGAAAGCTGGTGAATTTCCGGATGCAATAAAATATATTAATAGCATATAGAAATAGCTGAAGCCTTCAATGTGTATAGATTGGATGGGAAATCAGATGACCTGAGCTCCATTATTTACCACGATTATTATTGTGAACAAATCAGTACTTTGTTTTATTTCACAGCATCACAGTAGTAATGCTTATCTAACATAATAAAATATTTTTGCATTGTGGATGAGAAGTGTTGTATAAATGTTAAGTACAAATAAATATTTACTCTTTGTCTGCAGTGATTCAGTTTGTTAATCTCTGAAACACTGTTTCCTATTATGCAGAGGAAAGATAAAAATAGATTATTGATCAGGCAGACAAATTTTATTAGAGAGGGAAACATGGGCACTTCTGCTTATTTAAATCACGCTTATGGTGTGTCTTTTTCTTTTCAAACATGCTGTTGCCTCAGCTAATTGCAAATTTAAACCACCTGACACTGCTTTTCTTTCTGCTTGAGTCCTGAAAGCTGCAGAAAAGATGATTTGAACTTTAAACTGTGCTTAGTAGGAGCAGTAACTCTCTCTGCAAGTAACACATTACACTTTGTGATCTCTTTTGTATTTTCTTACAGAGAGTCTTGATGTGAAATCTCACATGGTTCAAACCTCAAGTTAATGGCCTATGAAAGAAAAAAAAAATAGTACAGGAGGCATCATGGGATGCATGCTTTCCTTTTCCATAAAACTTTAGGTTCAACAAAATTCTAAGAAAGTTCACTGTAGGCTAGGTCAAGTATAATTTTTTCATTGACTGTAGATGTTCAAACTGATGGTCATTCTTGGATTTCCCTGTGATGGGCAATGACAGCAATTGTCTTCACCTGTCCATTCTGTACTTAGACCAGAGGTTGCCATCCCCTCACAGAAGCATCACAAATGGCAGTTTGTCCATTCCTTAGGTGTCATAAGTGGCAGTCTGTCACATTAAATTAAAATGCTGTTGATTTCAGTTTCCATTAACACAGCAGGATATGTTGTGTGGAACCCATAGTCCCAGGATGATGAAGCTCCTGTAAGTCCAAGGTAGCAGAGATCCTATTTTATACAGCTTGGAACTCAATTCTTAAAATGTTACATTTGGCCATTTCTACATCAGTTTTACTGAGTAGCTTAATTGGAAAAAGCATGAAATCTGTCTTCCATGGAGCATGCTTTCTTTATATTCATTTAATATTCTCCCCTCTGCACAGAAGTAAACTTATCTGCACTCTGCACCCAGCAGTGTTTATGAACGGCAGAAAGCGAAGGGCTGACATCAGGCACAAGAATTCTATACTGTCAGAAATGCCAGAGTTCATCAAAACTACACTATTTCCCTTCCAACTCCCTGCAATATTCCTACTTGCTTTCTTATCATCATCTGTCCCCCTCAGATGTTCTCCAATAAGAAACTGAGGTGTTTAAACTAACTGCATGCACACAAGATATTTTATAAAGGAATAGGAAATTCTGCTTACAAAGAGGTTCTTGCTTGTGCTGGAGACATAGAAAAGTCCTTTCCTCCTTCCCTTGTGAATATTCTGCTATTTCAAGTGAAGAAATTGTGTTATTTTCATTCCACTTACTGCCTAGAAAACTGTGTTTTGAAAGTAGCTTGCCTGGATGTACAGCAATTACTTGGTTATATTCCTGAATTTCTGGAATATACAAATACAAAATTCATCAGAAGCATTTAATGAAGCTTTACTTACCTTACCTCTGATTGATGACGTGAAAAGCCTGCACTTTAACACGGTGTGTTAAGCTTCAATGCAGAGATACAGGAGAGAGAAGAATGTATTACAAAGTATTTTAGTTTATTATAATATTAGAGATGTAAGGTTTAACCTTCAGATGACCCTAAAGTTGACTCGTTATAGAAAATGGATCAGTAAAATGTGAAATGGGCAGCTAAGACTAGGTATCTGAAATTAGGAAAGAACAATGTTCTATCGAGCTCTTCAGCATGACTTTCCTCTTAAATCCAAGCTCACATACTCCTCAAAGTATTTATAAACTCTATCTAGTAATAGGTTAGCTTGCAATTGCAAAAAAAGTATTTATTCTTTTAAATAGCATATTCATTTTAGCATATTTATAAGACTTGCTATACACCAAAGTGTAATCATAGCTCTATATGCATAATAAACCAATAAAAATATACAGTTTATCATTCCGCTCTGATAACCATTGCTCAAGGATAATATTCATTGGCTATCTTAAACACCTGTCTTGCAACACATCCATTGTTTGTATATTGGTCCCCTGAAGGTCACTTGATTATAAAACTAAGACCTTGTGCAGTACAGAGGCATTTTACAATGTGTTCAATACAATACATTATGACAGGAAAATCACATTTCTAGTGTGAATGTTGTTTTCATAAAACTTACCCAAGATATGCCCCATGAATAAGAATGAAAAAAACCTGACACTTGAGGCAAAAACATTGTCCTAAAGCTCTTCTAAATATTGTTCTACGGGTCTAAAACTAAATCAAACTTGTTTATTGACTCCCTATTCATCATAACTCTGCCACTAGGGCTGCTAAACTGAGAGGGTTGTATTAGCATTTTTAAACTATGCAACTGAACAGAACTCCTGAGAAACTTTCTGCACTTAGAACACAAACATGAGATATTTTTCTGCTGTAGACCACTTATAAATACAAAATTCATCACTATATGCATTAGAGTAGTCAAGAGTAAGATGGTGGCAAACATAAAATGTGATTGCAGAATTACAAAATATAGAACCTGTCTGCTGTCCACCTTTGGAAAGACTGATGCTCTGGTCCTCTCTTTTCTCCTCTTATCAAAAGTCATTTTAATAGCTGCAGAAGTAAATGACACTCTCATGTATTTGGGATCTAGAGCTGCCTCATTTCAAATTCTCCAACAAAGAAATTCTGAACCATTCTCTTCCAGCTGCTTTTATTCTGCTTTGTTATGTTAATGCTCCATGAAAAGATGTCATGGAGGATCAAAGAACGCTGTGCATACAATTTACACTAAAAATAATATTGATTTAAACTTGAAGATTAAAGTAACTTTCCATTTTCAATAATGTACAAAATTAAGGGTGAGATCAGCTATGTGGCTGCAGGTGGAAGTGTGGGTGAATCCAGTAAAGGACAAAACCAAAGAGGACCAGTGAGATGCTTCTGTTTCAAATGCGGCAGAGCCTTTCATTTGAAAATAGGCAAAATAATTTATTTTAATATTGGAATCTTTTTCCTTAAACCAGTAAAGGCTCTTTTATGAGAGTAAAAATTCAGAGATTTACCAGCCCAGGTTGGGCAGGGTTTGTGGTGCAGTAGGGCCTGTTCATGAAATAAATCTGTTATCCAGGAGCAAAACATGATTGTGAAAACTAATAGGATAAATTAAAATAAGTCTTTTTTTCTTGACTCATAGAAGCCAGAATTTTTCTTTCCATGTTTTAAAACACTTTTTGGAACAATCTAGCTATACTGAAATAAAGAAATCACTAAAGATTATTTTGATTCTAGATTACTGCCACTGAATATCATGGAGAGAGTTTGATAATTGAAAACTGAGTCTCATATGCCATTGTTCTATGGAACACAGTCTTTATACTTCTTTTTTTCTTCTTGAAAACTAGTTGTGCATTCAAACTCTTCCAAAGAGAAGGAGAAGAGATGATGAGGAAGGTGATTTGGTGAGACACAATCTCAATCCTAACAGTGGTCAGAATTTTTGTCTTCTGAATGTTAAAGGAGGAAGAAGGAAGATGAAGGAGGTGGACAATGATTGGTGACATATATTGAAATTAATTGTGGTAATAAAATTTCTTATTTGTTGAGCAAGTCAGTGGTGAGGGTCAGCTTCAGCATTTCTGCTAAGAGGGAAAGCACAATGTCCAAGTAGCTATGGCACTTGAATGCTGGTAACTTCAGAGCTTCTGTAAAGATTAGATGAGCTTCACTGGAAGCTCATTTTGTCAACATTGCCCTAAAACAGCCACATTTCACTGTCTGAAAGCTGTTAAAAGCAGAACTCGGTCATTGTAACAGTAATGTGAAGGCTCGATACTTCCATAAATATCACATTAAACCCTCAGTGTTATGTCATAAGTCAAATTTGATACCACAAAGCAGCAATAAAAAATGCCAGCTCTGAAATCTTGCCCGTGAAAACAGATATTCCATATGGTTTAAGGGGATGGGGTCAATAAGAAAATTTTAATAAACCTGTGATGGTTACATTATTTTTACATCATAAGCATAGGACTATCAAAATTACCTGAAGCCAGGGGACCACCTAGCTTCAGATGTAGGAAGGCTTCTGTCATAATACTAATGTTACAGTTGGTAAGCTAATAAAAAAAGTAATATATGTACAATTTAATCAGAGTGATACCCTGGGGAATAACAGTCTATTATCTGCATCTCTGTAAATATCAGAAGACTGTAGTTTAAACTAAACTGTAATTCGGATAAGTTATAGCCCTTCATGAGAATAAAATTTATTAAAAAATCATCATACTTTTTATTTGAAAGCATCATACATGTCCACATAAAATTCTGCCTTTCCTGATAATATATACACAAAAATACCCAGATCTTATGCGGAGCATTAATAAAAAAAATTTGGACTACAGTGTTCTTAACAACTACTCCTCACTTATGATCATGGCATAAAATTAAATGTGGGTCTTTTTCTAATGGTCTTTTCCTAATATTCTAATGTCATAACACATCTATCCACTCTGCAATGTAAAGATTCTAGAAAATTCAGCATTTGATGGGAGGGACTCTACATTTGAAGAGATTATTTAAGATCTTCAGTATTTACTAGAGGAAGGAAAGTGTTCATAAAATAAGGATTAGAAAGAGTCCATTTTCTCTAAAATTTCATATTCCTATGAAGTTTTTATTGTGTCTAAAAAATGGCTGTAAGTGAAAATGAACATGATTTTTGTGGGATGCATGTGTATGTTTAAAGGATCAATCGAAGTACAGGCCTTATTTTGTATAGTTGTGGGGACAAGTGAAGGGAAAGAAGAAATGAAATGAAAATTATTACAGATGTAAAGAGTTTAGCAAAAATTTAATAAGACTTACTTTTTATTAAGATAGTACCAAACATCATTTTCTTGTGAGGTGCCCAGTTTATGTAGATCTATCAGGTTTTGTCTAGCATCTCCAATGTAACAGGATCCCTTGAGATCTAGCAAGTTATGTCTAGCATAGACTTGGCCAAACCACATCTACAAATCATTTGTCTCCCGCACCAGTTCTATTCTGATAAATTATCTGTTAAACATGACATGAAATCAACATTTGATGAGAGCCTGTGACTTTTGAAGATTTGGTAGACATTCAGTTTGATCCAGACACTAACAGAAAAAAAAAAAAGAATAAACTCAATCTGGCATCCATTATTGCAGACTATGAAATTCAAGTACTTTGTGTCTATTCTATAGACTTAGTTTTTCATACAGCTTAATTACTCTGATTCTTCTATTCATTTAAAAATTGTTGCTACTAGATGCTAGATCTCTAGAAAACTATGAATTCTAAATGCATAGGGAATTTGATAATAATTACTTTCACAGTTGTGAGTTGAATAAATTAAGGCAGATAGGCTGTTATTTTAACACTAATTTTTACATGTCTCCGTCTTTTTAATCTGTGTCTATATAACTGCTGGCACAAGTTTTGGTTAGTAAATAACTTTTATTTTCACTCCTATCTTTCTACTTGCTGCAGAAAAATAATCTAGGGTCTCCATGGCTCTTTTAAATAGAAAGAGGACTGATTGCAAATACTTTGGTTTTATAATTTCTGTTGTAGCCCAATAGTTGTATTTTAATCCCATTGCAACAGATTGCTATTCAAGCAAGTGTACTTCTTGACATAAAAGCGAGGCCCAGGACATGGTACTCTCACAATGTGCTCTGCTGTTCAGCAGCAGTTCAGGAGACTGCAGAAGGTATTAACCTGCCCCACAGCTCTCCACAAAGTTGTTACATGGTGGTATCAGCAGAAGGGAATGATATTTGAAATGACCCTTCAAGTGGTCATTTCAAATCAGTCCACTGGTGACTTTTGATCACTAACTGAACTGGGGAGTAAGGAGAAGACATTTCCTTGTGCTGACTGTAGAGGGAAGAGGGCACAACAAGATGAGGAGTCAGCATCTCGCAGAAGAACAGAACAAGCAGATGAAAATAGGTACAACCTAAAGATTAGTGTAGCTATGATAATGGTGTTATACGATTTTTAATTTCTCCAGAACAGGAATGGGGTGGAAAGCACATGTTGATGAATAAGCCTTTGTGTTTAGAGTTCTATTGTTCATTGCTGTGTTGTAGAAAAATATTGAGATATCTAGTTAGTCTGTTGAACACAAATTTTCAATTCACCCACTTTGAGATAGGAAAATAATTGCCACATGACATCCATAACTTCACGTTTTTGCTAATAACACTAGCTAACTCATGGGAACTGAACACAAACAGCAGCTGAAACTAAGAAATAAAAATCTATAAATTAGCCATCACTAAGAAGGGGAGTCAGCTCTTCTGGTATTGCCTTCATTAAACCAAAGGGACTGATTACACCTGACAGTAAACCATCCTTTAAAGAATTAATTGCCCATATGTTGGGTTGCATGGAACTAGCACAGGTCTCTGCAACAGCACCACCTGCTGAGAGATATTTTATCATTTAAAAACTAAATAAATCAAAAGTTAATCTTTATTTCAGCAACACTGCATGCATGTTCACAGTAACCCTCACAACATTGCGTGACACATTTCAAAAAAGAATCAGACATTTATAAATTAGACTGTCATGCACAGTTCCACTGACTAGGATAACAATTGCAGGGACAAGTAATGCTCATTCTTTGCAGCGCTAGTTGAGCAACAGACAGAATCAAAAAGCAATTTCCTTTCATGGTTAAATTCTGTGTGCATGCCAAGGCCTCATGCTTTCCTCTGAAGCGTGCAACCATTGCCTCAGGCAGGATGCTGGACTGGATGGACCATTGCTTCTGTCCTGTTATGGCAATTCTATTGTTCTTAGCTGCAGTGCCAACGACATATCAAAACACACCACCTAAATTGCATTTGATATATATACTGTGTCACATTCCAACTCAGCGAAGCAACACGGACAGTGTGATTCATGTGGAGAATGTGCTTGAGTTGCTTTAGACATGAGGAAAACAATATCAGAGCTAGGTCTACAACCTAGTGCACACAGCAGGATCCGGAAATCTGTGATGTGTTTTGGCCATATGGAAGTGAAAAAGTATTCAAGTTCTATCAATAAAAACAACAGAATGTGTCTGTTTCTGAGCAGCACACATCACCAAACTGCACCTCCTGGGAGCAAGTGTAAACACAGAAGCTGAAACTCCCAGTAGAAAAGACAGTCACAGACATCTTTGTTACGATTCGCTGATTAAAAAAATGCTCGAGCTTCTCTGGAGCAAAGTTTGCCTTGCTGTTTCATTAAATGTCTTGTTATCAAGCAGCTTTGTAACATGCCGAAGAGAAAGAGAAGCAAAAAAATAATCTTAGGAAATTCTTATTCTTTGTAATAGAAAAACAATAAAAAACCAAAAATCTCTCCATTATCTCTATAACTAGTGAAATATGTATTTTAAAAATTTTGGAATATGTAGAACTTACTAGAGCTTTTTATGTTAAAAAATAAGAGACTGCAAATACTTAAAAAGGTGAATTATAGAATAGAATAGGCCTGACTTGCATGTTTGTAACATTGTTTAAAGTGATATAGTATAAAGCATTGATAGAATTACCCTTCAACCTGTGTGTAGAGCACTTTAGACATGGTTGCAACACTGGACCCTTTGAAGCTTATGATCCACTAGTCTAGCAGCCATATGGCATCAAAATTACAGAGAAGGCCATCTCAAATAATAAAGTATGTTTACTGATGATCTTAATGGTTGAAGTTAAAGAAGGATGACTACTTTTATAAGAGATTGGGTTGGTTTGTTTCATATAGGCCAGAGTTCATTCAAGTCATCACCATAATCTACAGCTACATGGCAAGTGGTGAGGCACTTGAACAGGTTTCCCAGAGAATTTGTGGATATCCCATCCCTGGAAGTGTTGAAGGTCAGGCTGAATGGGGCTTTCAGTAACTTGGTCTAGTGTAAGTGGTAGGAAGTAGATTGTCTTTAAAGTCCCTTCCAACCCAAACCATCTGTAAGTCTTTTGACAAACTTCTTATAGCTGATCAGGGAGAACTTTTTAAAATCTGTTCAGAGAATAAGAGAGGTAAATTTTGTTATAAGACAGAAATCCATCAAAATTTTCCTGGAGACAAAATCACTTGAAAGCAGATATCGAGAAAGCCAATTTCTAGTAGAAGATCAAGTTTGTGGGAATAATTCTTTTATTTCCATTCAAAATATCGTATCTGCTTAAGAGGTTATAATTAAACCAGAAATTCACACTGTCTATCTCCCTATAGAACTTCAGACAGCAAGTGTTCCTGTTATGAGAAAACCTAATCTTTTATTCTGAGATCAAAAGTAGCAGATGACGTATCATAGTACGTGCTGGTCCTGGTTTAGAAGCCAGCAGTCACCTGTGTTCAATATCGTGCAGTGCAAAATTACAGATTTTCATGGTGGTGAACCATCCACAGAAGGAAAAACACTGCTCTCAGGCAATGTGGAAATCATACCTTGACTCAGACATTTCTAAGTGTTGGGGTTTTTTTAAATGTTTAATTATTTAGAGAACTTCTATTCAGTGACTGGTAGAAGAATGCTTTTGTTAACCCTTTCTTGAAGTCCAGCTCTTAATTTTCAAGGAATTTAGCACAGTTCCCTTTTCAAATGTAGTCTCAGCTATAGGAAAACAAGCCTTTTCTATTTAAAGTGATCTATTATTCGATTGAAAGTTCCTCAGATTAGAGGAGATGCTGTTAACTAGGAAAGACAGAAAAAATGCTCTGGATTTAAGAAAAGCTGTGTTTATTTTTTTTATGTTCTCTTTAATACCTACCACTCCAAAACTGTGCCACATGTAGCCTAAAGCAGTATCTTCACAGTTAGAGCTGTGGAAGTAGATTTTTGATGAATCATCTATTTTTATGAAATAAGCCTGAAGTCTAAGAATGTATGATTTCAGATTCACTACAGTGTTTCCTGATTCTTTTCCTTTTGAGTAAAATTTCAACCACTCAGCAGTTCCCAGAGTAACTAAATATAATCATTTGCTCTTTTTTGGTTGTCCCCTGCTCACTTACATAGCAATATTCACCTGTTTAATTTTCTAATAGAATTTGTTATTAAAATTTAATCCTAGTGTTGCCTAGAATCAAAAGACAGAGCTTTCTAAACAATATTAAGAGTGGTAAGATAAAAAGCAATTCTTTAATGAAAGATTTCAGGTGCACAAATATGGCTATATGTGCACACGTGATAAAGGCTTTCTACAATTTTTATAAGGTTAATTAATTAGTTTATCTAGCAGGTGCATCCAATAGGAGATCAGTTGCCCTGGTAACGAATCCTTGGGTCAACCCCTTGGAGTTGGTCCAGGGGCTTCCTTGCCCTATTTTTTGTTACGTCTCTTTAGTTCTGGTGGAAAACAAGATGTCCTTGTTAGAAGTTCTCTTCTTAAGAATATTATCAAACAGAATTTTGAGAATATGTTAGCAAAGGTTATCTTGTTATTCTAAAATGCGAGGAAAGGCAGGAAAAGTACTAGAAATTATACAACTATGTATTAAAAATCTACAAGGCTAAAAATATATGAAGAAACAAAATGTTTAGGCATCACTAGGAAAAAAATCTGCTACATTCTTTGTCTCTGTGTATTCATGCCCCTAAACAATGCAGCATCAGAATATGACATCATGATCATCAAAGTCACAAATTTTGTCTGTGCAAAAATGCTACAAAGCAAGCAAAACCTTCTCCCATCTAACAGCCAGGGAAAAGAGTAAAAAATTCAAATACATTTGCCTGCAGATATATTTGCCTGCAGATACATAGCAGTTGAGTTCTGCAATGAAACCCAGTTTTACTCTCAACAGCACATTTTCCCTATCTATCTGAATCATCAGAGGCAGCTCAGACTTTGAACAGTGAGTGAACCTTAATCATGCCTTTCAAGTAGATGCCTTCCTTCTGTTCACTGCAAAGAGGCTTTGCTCATGGTTAAAAATGCTCCAAAAGGTAGGATAACGCTAGAATGACATGTTAATTACTGATTTCAAGTGAAAAATCAGGATGAGAGTTGTTCACTTGGCATCTCTGAAAGTAAAGCATAGTTTATTACAACACTGTGGATCCTCATCTTCAGGCAAGAGTTACATGGGCTCTTTGCCTGTTCCCATTTTCTAAAGTTCAGTAGAGCAGCTTCAGAGCAAGCAAGGAAATATTCTTGTAAGCAAGAGTCCAAAACAAACAGATATTTCTGAGAAAAATATCATTATAACAGTATCGTCTCTTGAATAATCTAAAAATAAAATTAAAACCCTTGCCAAGGAGCAAAATATCTACATCCTTCCCCATTTCACATTGGTGATGGTTGTTTGATGGCTTCAGGCACTGGAGATGGAAAGAAGCTGTGTCAAGGTACCTTATCTTGGGGGGCTACTAGTCTCCAATTTGAGGTATTCTGCAAGGAAAAGAAGGAAAAGAAACAGAAGAAAATAGTAAGCACTGACATTGGAACCATTTATCACCTACTGTTATGAGGAATAAAAGGATCCTCTTTGAAGATAGTCTATTATCTATTTCTAGCTGGCTTCCTCCTGTCATATTTTCTTGCAGAAATAATAAATTTAGGAAGATCACATTGTGAGAATAACTACTGCTATATATCTAAGTACATACATTGTTCTTTTATTTACAGTCACTTTTGCCCATTTTCTAGAAGAAAATACAGGTTTTACATTTGTTATTTGTGGTTTCCTCACACCCATTATTTTTTCCTCTCAGGTAGAGAAAGGAGAGGTGGTAGTGAAGGAAGCCTGGAATAACATAAAAGAAAATGCATGCAATATATTATTTTCTTACTAGGCAAACTCCAGCTGAAGCAATATCACTTTCTGTTCTGTAATGGCAGGAAAGGATTTCCATTAGGAAATGTGTATTTACATAGAATACATATTCCCCTCGTAATGTGTGTGTCTATGTGTATATATCTACATACATGGATATGCATTTATGTGCATATATACACGTGTGCATATGCATGTACATGCACACATATATGTATATGCATTTGTGCGTGTTGCTGGTATAGATCCACCTCCTTTAAAAATATTTAATCATTTTTTTTACAAATTTACTTTTGTTTCAGAATTAAAATCATAATTATTAATATTTCATGATAATGTTATGTCCTAACTACTTACTAACACTGTTCAAAGAATAATTTTGCTGATCCTATGATTCAGACAGAGTAGCAATGACAAGGTTGCCAGTGTGATGAGGCCTTTCTGTCCCCGAGTGTTTCTTCATCTGCATTTGTACATCACTGTACATCACAGTTCCACTTTTCAGATGCCATCAACTTCTTGGATATTATAATTGATCATTTACTAAACAAAAACAAGTTGAAGATACTTACTTTTAGATAAACAACAACTAAAACTGAGATTAATTTGCACACACATAATTCATTTTGTTCAGGAAACAAAATAAAGATCAAGTGAGGATTTGCCAAATGTAATGTCCTACAGAAGGATTAGTTTATCTTTCCTTTAAGTCAGAGTATGAAATCAATGTGTTAATCTATTTGAAAAGGAGGATTTGCTTTAGCTAGGCATCTTTTAAGGTATGAAATTAAATCTATATCTGTGTTTATAATTATTATTCCTAAGGGTATCTTGGGCAGGAACCCTTTTTCCTAGGATAGAAAATTTAAAAGAGCAAAGAGGGTAAAGGGCATAATTCCCATTGAATTTTCCATCACAATTTATTGGGCAAATAAATTAAGGGCAAATCTACAGCACTCTTCTGGCCTCCTTTTTAAATTCTCTCCCATGTCTATATTTTTTCCAGCTTGTAGACAATTTTTTCTGTGTTCTTTCAGTTAATGCATGACAGCACCATGCAGAGACTTCCTGCCTTTCTCTCACACAGAAACATCCTGCCTGCATCACCACCAGCAAACTCCAGCCATAGCCTAGAGTACGACTGAACAGTGGCCTTGGCAGTGGTTTGTCTTTTGTAAGGACTCAGGTGTTATGACCTCTGTGTCAACAAGGTTCTTGGTAAAAGATCTGTCTTCTCTCTAAAACAGAGACTTTGTGGTTTGTTGAAGCAGTCTTTAGAGCTCAGAATGAGGTAGTTCTAGGATATTCAGAATTTCCTCTAGACAGAATAAAAAACTCTGCACTTACAACCTTGCATGGGTAACATCTCATCCTGCCCACCTATGTCCAGATAAAAGCAGCCATCTCCTCACCTCCTGTCTTCACACAATCTTAAAAATGCATGGATGTATTTAAAAATTTAAATTGATTTTCCTCATTTCCATGTGGATCTCAAGATTATGCAAAGAACAGAGTTGTTTTATTGAAACTATGCTTCATAAGTTTAATTTCTAAATCTTTAAGTGGCATATTAGGAAAACATAACCAAGTTGCAGTCTAAGTTTGTTGAAGTAGCCTCTGTGGCTGTGCTGGGAGTTCTGCGAACAAACTGGGGAGCAACAGGAAAAAAAATCACAGACCTGAGGAGATGAAGAGGGGGCTGAGGTGTATCTCAGGTGGTTTTTCAGCAGACATTGCTCTATGGCTGTTCACAGTGGTCCCAGGGAGGAGCTGGATCATTGTGCCACACTAAGATATCACAGTGATATCTTTCTCAGTTCTTTAAACGTATAGTTTGCTGTTATCAGTAAAGGTCACTTGTAAATTTATCACTACAGAAATACTTAGAATTTTCTTTCTTTTGCTAAAAGTCTTTCATTTCCTTTATTTCCTTTATTTCCCTTATTAGGAATAGTATTAAATTGTATCACACATTTCCACCTATTGAAAATTCATGGTACTTACAGCACAAAAGAACACTTTTTGAGAGGAGTCATATTTTGCTATCTGATATTTGTTTTAATCAATAAGAATTAGTGATGTAGCATAAATAATTTCCTTGCTTTGGCTGAGTGCCTTTAGGACCAGACATGAAAGTCCAGATTTCCTGATCTTTACTAAGCCATGACTGTATTTGTACATTATTCATGCCTGAGAGTGTGACAAAAATTCAATAAAATTGGAAAAAACCTGTCAAGAATTTTCATTTCTGGCAAATAGTGTATTCTCAGCCCATCTAAATCAGTAGTAAATGAAGTATAAAGATTTCCCCAGTAAGACTGGAGTTAACTACTGCAAGCTTTACATCCAGTGACTATTTGCCATTAAGAAAACTGTGTTTCTGCCCAAAACTGAAAATTTTTCTGTCTGCACACCATTTTCTCCATTTTAATGATTAAAACAATGAGTAGGTTTTCTGATATTTTACAGGTTTCTAGTCTAATCTGCATGTAACATTTAAAATAGACCCTTTATTGTAATATGAATGTCTGCCAAAAGTTTTTCTGTTGATGTTATTGTGAAATCATGGCATTTGCTTGGTTTAGAATGTGAAAGCACTTAAATTACACATCTCATTTTTCCTTCTGTCACTACCTCATTTGAAATTAGAATAGTAGATTAATTGCCCTTTAATGACAAGTGCTTGCCTAGACAAAGCTAAGATCAGGGTTAGCAGTGTGCCAGGCAATTTAGATAGTCAGCAAACCATGAATTTCACATTGACAATGCTAGAGGCATTAATCACATATATTTTTCCTTTTCTTTCCTGTAGTCAAATAAATGATTATTTGGGTTACTTTAGGACTCTATTTCCCCAGGAATGTGCAGGGTTTTTAGTTTTACCTTCTGTGCTCAAGAATGTTTGGCTTTGGCTTTCCTTTTTTTCCCCCTCGGGGACCATGCCAGGTCCTATTTTGCCTTTTTTTTTTTTTTTCCATCCCTGTTATTCAATTCAGCATGATGTAAGGTGGTGTAAACACCACAGGGATCTGTGTGATTGGAGTGCCTTTGGCAAGAAGGTGCTTTAGATGTAAGGCCAGGAAATAAAGCCAAGCACCAGTACTTGAGCTGCTCTGTGACAATACAAGGGGCAGTAACACATGCTGCATATTCTCTGTTGTATCAATTTTACCTTTACTAGTTCAAAATTATGCTCATTACAATTAACAGAACTCAGTAGCAGGTGGAAAATTTAAGAGACAAAATTGAGAGATATTGGTGCTTGGTTTCAGGGTCAGATGGCTGACTGAGAAATTAATAGAAAATTCTTTGCATGTTCCCAACAAAGAATTTTCATGGAATTAGGCTATGAAGAAAACAAGCTTTTATCCTCAGCAAAAACTCTGCCAAATACAATATCCTCCCAAAGTCTTTCTCCCTCATGTACCTGCACTTTGTTCTTCAGCAGCAGCGCAGTCTGGCCTGCTGTGCCTGCTTGTGAAAATGGCTGTGATGGTGCTCGCTGAGGGTCAGTGTGAATGGCAACGTTGCCCTTGATTTCCTTAGAAACCTGAGGTATTTAATTTAGGTGTCCCTGCTAGCTCCCAAGCTCACAAGCTGCAGTCCACCTCTTATTTTGTTATTCTTCTTTATGTTTGAAAGGCAGAACAGGCATCTCTTTCCTGAGGGACTCTCTTTCCTCTCTCAGAATAAGGGCAGAGAAGAGTCAAGAAAACTAAATCACCCCTCAGCTCTTAGGAAAGGTGATGTTTGATCTTCCTAGCCAAATACATGTCATGAGTAAACTTGGAGGCAATTCCACTATGTGTGTTCCTTGAGCAGAGCTGCTTAGGGCACAAGATGTGTATCCAGACCATGTGCAGCTTTGAGAAGCAGCAGTAGTACATTTCATAGAGGGAAAGATGCTCTAAACTGATCAACTGGTTAAATAAAATTCTCTGTCTCTACAGAAAAGTAAATCTGGATTATGAGCCCTGATGGAGAACTTCAAATTTTGTTTGAACTGTTTTCCAATGTCTGAAAAGTGTGGTTGTTGCATCTGTAGATTGTATATATATAAATAAAAAACCTGGAGAATGGACACATGCAAACACTTTACCACAGTGTTCATCTTCAGTGCTACCTACCATTCTCTCATCTCTAAAAGGACAACAGTTCTCATATTTGAAAGAAAACTGATGGCTGGCAACATCCTCTTGGCTTTTATGTATTCTTTTGCATTTTTATTATTTCAACAATACCTTTTAATAATACCTTGCCTGTAAAAGAGTGCTTGTAGATATAATTCTAGGTTTGTTGTATAAGTCTTAGGTATATCTTCCTAAGAAACAAAGTAAATTATATTGGGTGTTTGAACACAAGAGTTCTCTTCAAAATTCAGTCCTATTAATTTCTTTCATGACTTCATTGCACCTAGGCATCATTGGCATCAATTTCCATGGAAAGTGGAGGATCTATAAGTATTTTGTACCTTCTGAATGGCTATAACTTCATAGATGCCTCTAGAGTTATGGGATTTTACAGTGCTTCAAACTTTCAGAGTAAAAATTCAGATAAGTAACATATAAAATAATAAACCAGAGTCACCACTGGGATCTCTATTGACTTTGAGGGAAAGATATCAGGGGCAACTTTGGCCCATCCTATTAAAATAGTAGCCCGGGTGTTCCTGATGAATTATTCAGGGACCTTTTTTTAAAGTTCAAAGAACTAATAACTTCAGGATCTTTAATATAAATTCTAACACAATTACTATTTAATCCCTTTTAATGCATTTCAGTTTCATTAATTTGAAAGCCCTGATGCTATCAGGAGCCTACCTACTCTAGGTCCCTGAAGTAGTTTCCTTAGCTGAGGATGCAGTGTCACTATCTGATACCTCCTCATTCACCAACTCTATTGTTTTGCTTCAGCTTAAGCTTTCTCTCTTTAATATCAGCATGATATAATTGTGCCATAGGTGACAAATACATTATTCCTTATTGTTATACTGAACTTCCTGTCTTAATTACCAAACTCATTTTTCCTCCACATCCCACTTGCTGGTTACTCATTTTCAATTATGATACAGATTTCCCTTAGACTTTAATTACTTCTTGTGCTTAAAAGGATAAATTAATTTTCTTATTAACCCTTTGACATCTCATTAAGATCACTGAATAGGACAATTCTATTTTCTCGTGGCAGGCCATCCACATTATGTCAGTTTGCAAATATACTAGAAGGCTTCAAAGGAATTTGCTAAAAACATTAATAGTTCTTCCTGGTGTGGCATCAGCATCTGTGTCATATGAAATCTTTTGCTTTCATAGAGCCACCATTTAAACTGGAACTGTGTTTATCCCTGTGTGACATGGAGGAAACATTGGCTTCTAACATTAGTGCTGTTGTGTTTACTTTGCTCTGAGTTTAATTTGCACTTTGACTTTCAAAAATATTTATAGGATGAGGGAGAGCACAAAGGATCCCCTTTGATAGGTCTCTGATAGGATGGGTATCAGACAGAATGAGAATTCAAGGTTTCCCTCCTGTCTGCATACAGGAGCTTGTACCACTGCCTTGCTTAGGGACAATGAAAATAACATCCCTTCAAAGGCTTTAAAAGGAATCCCATGTTCCAATTCTTCCTTATCTTTTGGTACACAAATCTCTACATGTTGTTAGACCATTTTATCACCATAAATTTGATATTACAATTTGTAAACCACTAAATTTTTTTCATTGAAACAGACCAAAATTGCTCAATGCTTTGGCTGAGTTGTGCCTTCTGCAATATTCCCAGTGCTGTTGCCTCCTTGCTCCTTTGGCCCTTTTGGATTCCCCACTGCTTTCAGCTTTGTCCACAAGCTGCAACCTCCCTGTGGGTTATGTGCCCCAGCTCCCCTCTTCTGTTTTCTTGCTTTCCTGAGACTTCTGGACCAAGGCAGCTCATCATGATCCCTGTTGATTCACCAAATATGTGAATGTGAGTCACTGACGCAGAGCTGTCAATGCAGCTGAGAAGACATTAATTCATGGTGCAAAAGAGAATTGTCAAATGAAAACCTTGCAACAATTAAAATGCAGTTACTTTATTAAGACATCATAGAACTAGAAACAGTAAATATTTCATGTATATAGCTGGTTTCAGTGCCTAGGGCTAGCTGCATGTTTTTCTGCCTATCAGATCTCCACTCACAGGAGACTCTCACATCTATTTTTTAAGAATGATCTGTCCCACATACAAGTCACATATTGGGTTTGTTGAATGCTATTAAGGATCATACAGATGAACACTGATAAAAATGAGCAGATTTGGGGCTAGAATGGAATGAAATATGCATGGACAAATTGTTTTATGGATTAAAAATTTATTTTTTAAGTGTCTTACAGAAACATCTGGTCTCAATTGGGAAAAAAATATTATTTTGATATTTCTTTGTGACACAAACAGCTGTCATCTCAGAAGAAAAGTTCATTTCCCTTCAACAAAGATAGCAATGGAAAATCCTAGGCAGGACTTGAAATAATTATGACGTTTGAAATAGGCCAATGCAGAAGCATGTCTACAGAGCTCAGATCTCTGAAAAAAATATTGAGGCGATTTAGTGATATTAAGCTTATGAAAATACTCAGGATGTTTTTTGATTTTGGATGGTTGGCACAAAGAGGCTGATATAAGGGTACTGGGGACACATTCAGTTATTCCCTATCAAACTCAGAAACATACAAAGTGAAAAGTATTTCCAAATAACACAATATATACATGGAAAAAATCTAACTGAAAAATTTTTATTACACAACACAGGATCCAGTCACTGATTTTGCCTTTGGAACAAACACTGAGGGACAGATTGATAAAGACATGCCTGTAGACAAAAAATGGGATAAAATGATGAGAGTTTTACCAAAGATAAGTTGTGCCATACTATTATGTTATCTTAAATACATTGGTGACTAAATAAAAGTGATCTAAAATAAGAAAACTTTAAAAAACCAACCCTTCCCCCCAACCAAAAACAAAACCAAAAGCCTCAAACAAAACACCAAAACATTTAGTGGATATGTGCCACAGGAAAATTCATTAGTTAAGCAGTTTTGTTCAGCAGAACACTGTTATCACGAGTAAAATCTGGGGGAGGTGTTGGCAATGGACAGTATTAAATAGTAAAAGTTTCTCTAGGAGGGGAAAGTTTGACCTCCTTTTTTCAGTAATGAACCTGGTGAAAGCGTGAAAAAGGATCAAGGGATACCACCGGTGTTTTCAGATGCTGTGGGCAGTGCCAGATAAAAAGAGAATCAGAATATTATACAGAAGGAGATGAGCTGGAGGACTGGAGTAAAAGGAATGAAATTCCCTATGGTAGAACAAAGTGCACTTGAGGACCGATGAAAACAAAACAAGATGACTGTGCCAAAATTCCTGCTGCTGGCACATTGCCATCTAGATAACAATATCTATGTTGTTAAAACAATGTCTGTGTTCATATCTATTGCTATGTTTTGAATGACAGAAAATTGTAAGCTCTTTATTTCCTAGACTACCTTTTTCCTTGCAGGTTTGAGGCTTGAACCCCACTGTGCAGCTTGTAAAAACTATTCATACTACTTAATACTTAACAATAATATTTTGATCCTTTTTAGAACAAATGATGAGACTGATTACTGTGGCTTGAATTTTGCATCCATTTTACAATTGCCTTATGGAACTGGCAAAAAAATGTTTCTAAATCAATGCAATTTGTTTTCCCACTGGTTCAAAACCATAGTCTAGTCTAGACATCCAAAACTATAATCAAGCTTTTATACATTGCAATTATAGTTTTATCATAGAGATCTTGAATTTCTCTTAAAAAAAAAAAAAACAAAAACCAGAAAACCACATTCCTTTGGCATCTTAAATACAATCTAAAGGTACATATAGTGATGTTGCCAAATACAATTTCCAAAAACACATTTCCCAAACCCTGCATCCCCAGGTTCTTAGAAATGACATTCTGTAATGAATTGTAGGTACTTTTTGATTAGCATAGGGATGAACATTCTTCTGTTTATAGTTTTTCTTGCACCAATGTGACGTCTCTGCTGATTACTCATATTATGGTTAATTTGCAACTGATAATCAGTCCTAGTTTCTTAATAAACTTCTCATTAAGAAGCTGGAGCTGTCACTTTACCTCCATGTTACTCTTCCTAAGTATAATCTGTGACCATTATGCAAAAGAAAGGACTGCTGGACGTCACATATGTCATTTGCAATCATGTACAAAAGCTTTAAAAGGAGCTTGTTAAGTAAATGCCCTTCAAAAGTCATTACTGCAAAATGGAAAGGTATAACTAATCACCATATTGCCTCCCTGTTGCTGTATTTGGCTTTTTTGTGGAGGAAGCATGCTCAGCCAGTAGACATTTTAAAAGGTCTTTACAAAATGCTTTCCAGGATCTCCCTGGACTTCTCATGCTTTGCTTATACCGCAGCAAAACCAGCAGTTTAGTAGTAGGGAGGCTCAAGCTGAGTCACCTGGAAGATGCTTTAAGATTCATTCTGAAACTGTTGCCTTCAGGAAAAAGTGATATGATTAAGTTTTGATGCCCAAGAACTTATCTAGCACCAACTGGTCCAAAGTAAATTTTCAAATTAACATTCTGAGGCCAGAGTAAGAATGAAGTAATTCAATGCTGTCCGCAGAGAAATAAATTGCAGCTATTTGTGTTAGCTCATACTATAAAGGAATAAATGTATGCTTATGGATAACTGTCACACTTCAGGGGATGTGCAGTTGCAGCAGAAGTTAGGTTGAACTAGTCTGTTAATATTGCTTTCATTGCCAGAGCAAAAACAGTCTTTGGTGTAGAGTTTTCCTGAATAATATTCTTTAGTTCAGTCCTCTGAGCAACTATGTGACTCTGAAATCACACGCCAGGTTCTACCAGTCATGTGTTTTGACAACTCTTCATGAAGAAGGAAAAATTAAACCATGAGAGTTGGAGTGAGATTTGAAGTTGAGACATAGTACTTTGAAGGATTTCTTTTTGGAGATGTCTTTTTTGTTTTCCAGCTGAGTGGGTTTCATCTTGACAGGGACAGCATAAGTAATAATAAATGCAGGGTAGGGCTTTGAAAGAGAATTAAAGATAAAATCAAGAAGACAAGCCAGCCATAAATAATCAAAAAAAGCCTTCCTCTTCTGCAAGGGATCCCTGCCTCTGTGTTTCCTGTGCATACATTCTATACATTCAGAAACCCTAAGTAATAGCATGTCACTATTATTTTCTCCCTGGGAAATATTTGTGGCAGAGTTACTTCTAAAACATGCATTCATGATGTTTATTCATTGTCTTGCTTCCAATCATGATTTTTAAGCTGGTTAAGCAAAAAGAAAAGAAAAAAAATTCCCAGATTCAGGAGGGCTGTTTATTCCACAAGGTTGTACGGTGCTGTAGCAGCAAGTTGCAGTGTCTGTATCTGAGCTATGAACAGACAATTGGTATCTTTAAGACCTGCTTATGCTTCAGCTTAGGTGAATCTTTCTTTCTTTCTTAAATTATCTAGAGAAGCTCATTTCCAGTGTGCTCACATAAATTAAATGCTGCATCTCTTTATCTAACCTAAATTTGTTCTCCTTGTAATGTCTAGCCACTGCTTTCTGAGATAAAGATTATTTGCCTCTGAAAAGTTTCTCCATTTATTCCTTCTGTATATTCCTGAAAACGGTAAAAATTACCATACAAACAAAGAAAAAGAAAAGAGAAAAACACAAGATAATAAAGTATTCAGGATTTGTAGATTGTAGTAAACTAATTCAAAAGTTTTCCCTCTTTGTGTTTATGATGACTTTGGGGAAATTGTCACAACTGATGTCAGCGGGAAATACAGCTTTATACATTAGGACACAATGTGTGAGGTGATGACATTCCATGGTTTTCAAGAACTACAAAACATTTGACACAGAAGTGCATTTCAACGTCTCTTATTTTCTCTCAGGGATTTTCAGGTGATAGGACACCAACATTTATTTTTAATACAGTGTCTTGGGAACAGAAAATCTTTCTTTTAGAATTATTCTCAGTAGTTTTTCTTCCTGTTTTAGCATTATCCTGCTGTGTGCTGGCCATTCCATGTTCTTTTTTTTACGTTATTTGATTCCTTTTTTCTTTACTTTTAGCAAATATCCTTTAGGATTTTATCAAAACATCCAGTCACAAAATGAAAGCCAATAAGAAATTATTGCAAAATACTACAATACGCTATTTCTCTTTACGTTGTAAATTAAAATGTTTAACTTGGGAACAAGACTCTTGTCTAGTTCCATATGTTCTTTGTTTGTGGCTATAAAATAAGCTAATTATTTCCACAAACCAATTGCTTTTCATTAAGAAACAATTGCAAAGATTCAATTGTCGATGAATGTGTTGCAAAGATATTTTGACTGGATTAAATTTTTAGTTACACACCATCATCAAGTTCCTGTCACATTTCAGTGTTATTGATTTGAAACAGAAATAGAATTTTGATATCATTTATTCTGCACTGCATATTGTGTAATTATTCAGATGCTTCATTTTCATTTGTGCTTTCCTACTTGTTTTAAATGTTATTACTTGCTTCAATGCTTTTTCATTTTAGTGAATACACTGATAAATATTTCTATCAATTGCAGATGTGATTTTTGCATAAGTAACTGAAATTCTACTACCATGGTTTAATACAATATTAGACAGCAGAGGAACTTGTAGAAGCAATTAGAAAGTCTATGCATGTGTTTGTTTATTGAGTTACTTAAAAAATGCTCTAAAGGGATTGTTTGAGCAGAAAAATGGACATTAAAATTATTAGTTTCACTGTCAGATTTTTAGATGTCCTTGCTGTGGGCAAAGTGCTATCACAGTCACTCCAGTTTGCCTGTAAACCACAGTTTTCTTTTTATTCTCCCGAGGAAATGATGAGCATTTCTGCTCACCCCAAAGGGATGAGCATTTCTGTGTGCAGTGGGACTGACACAGCAACTCCCCCAGCTGCAAAGGAAAGGCTGTACTTACATCTCTTGGATATCTTCATGCATTTTGTGCTTTTTTTCCTCATTGAGATTGGGATTTAATGTGGGGAATACAACATTGCTCCATGAGCAGCCATTCTAAAATCAGTGGGAGTATTTCAATAACAAACTAACAGACTCAAACTTCCAGCTCAGGCCTCACCTTCCTTTCCAAATTGAGAGGAGTTGTCTGAATATTTGTAAGGTGAACTTTATTATTATTACTATTGCTTTTTTCCTCTCCATTTTTCAGACTAATAAGACAACACAGCGGAAAATTTAAAATTTCCACTGTATTCCCTAGTTCTGCCTCTCTTATGGGGGACTTGCATGGTTGGTGGGAAAAGCAGTGGGGAAAATATATAACCTTGAAACTGATAAAATAAATATTACTGAAGAATTAATTTATTTGAATGAAAGCTCGTTCTATATACAAAATTGGATAACACTTATTTCAATTTTCCATTGTGATATTTACTTAGGAACAGAAAATGCTTTCAAAATAACTCTAGGTGGAGGTGCTTGTGGAAGTAACATAAGGGCCACTTTGAGTCCCATCATACACAGAATTTATGTATATTAGAAACTCAGTCGGGGGCTGTTGCAGTCAGTAGAGAGGCAAGGGCACCTTTTGATGGCCACAAGTCAGGAACAGGAAGATCCTTCTTGTTACTCAGTTGTCCCCAGCTAAATATCGTTCAAAGAGGGCTGTGAGACAGATGACGGCCACAGAACTCTCTGCTGGGAGTCACCCAGGTACTGACTGACCCTCAGCAATGGCACAGCAGAGTGTTTGTGCCAAAGTCTGGTGCATGTGATCTTCAAAAACACTGCAGGAGCAGAACCCTAGTGCATGAGCTTCTCTTCTGATCTCACCTTTTTAATATCATACTTAAGCATACCATAGAGCTCATGTCTATTAAGTATATATTCATTATATAATGCATAGTAGTCCACAAACAAAGTATTACGGGCTCAATACTTATTATTCATGTAGATGATTATTTTTAACTCAGTGGTTGGTATTATAGTATAACCATTAATTTCCTTTGCTTTTCTCTTCCCAAAAGGAAGTCTTCACAGCTAGCAAGGAAGAACTGTTTTCAGAACATCACTTGGTAATACTTTTCATTTCCTTTGCATATTTTAATGCAATCAGCACAGCTTACATCGGTGTAGCAATCAAATTATAAAGTCAACATAATCCAATGAAGTGCTGAAGAGCCAAATAATCAAATTCAGATTAATATTAATTGCTGTAGTTTCTGCACCTGGATTTAAAAAACAAAAACAAGAAAACCACCACATAGAACTTTCTCTATTTAATTGCAATGTTTTAAGTAAAAAATTCCCAAACAACAAAACCAAATCAGAAAAATACTCATGACCCCTCTCCCCACAAAATCCAAACCCAAAACCTCATATGATCTATTTTTTCCCTCTGTTACGAGCAGGTCTTGTCAATATACAGATTTAGACACATGTTCCTCATATCCCAGTGAAGCTATTTATCATTTTTCCCTTCCCTAGCAACTTCTATTAACTAATTACCCATCTTTAAGATGGAAATATTATCCTTATTTGACACAGCCATGGATTCCTACTGAACATTTGCTGTTCTAGTTATGGAACTAAACTAGGATTAGCATATCCATTACTGAAGCAGGACCCAATGTCAACAGGGTTCTTATTTTCACTTGTTCACACCACCAACAGTGAACACAGAAAGCCCAGCAAACAAAAAATAAATTATTATTTCCAGTTCTCCTCCCCAGAGGTGCCTTTACCCTTCCATTAGAAAGCAGCTGCACATACAATTAATTTAACATTGGTCCTTGGGAGCCCCTTCCAACTCTGAATATCCTGTGATTTTGTGAAGTAACTGCAAGGGGTGGGACCTCCAGAGAGAAATGAGCTCTTGGGGATGGAGGCAGAGGCCTGGTGATGCAATTTTAATAGCTACAAATGGAGAAAATCACTACTCTGGTAGCAACTCATGCATTTTAGTTTTCTGCCCTCATTCATACATCCTCTTTGGTTGCATCACATGCCTGATGAGGTGTGTGTGCTGTTACACACAGAGTTTTCCAGTGGGAGTTTCACAGGAAAAAGGTGCAAATGGGAAGCTGGAGAAATGTCACTTTTCTGAAAAAAATAGTTGAAAGAAAAAAGTATTACTGTTTGTTTGGGCTACAACCATCAGGCTGGTTCTGCAGGTTTTGTGGTCTAAGCACAAGCTGGACTCATTCTCCCACTCTGACTTGCCTTCTTTCACCCAAAGCACAAAACTAAGCATCTCATTGTTTTGTACATTCTACCAAAATTTTACCAGCCAAGATTTAACAGTGGACTACACTGACGAGAGGTGTAGTTTTCACTGTTACATAAGTTCCTTACAGAAGTGGGAGACAGCAACTGTAATTAAAGCATCATTGGATAGAAGATGTTTCTTACACAGACAGAATGTGAGATGTAGGAACAGGACTTTGCTTCTTTAACAAGAGCTTCCACTAGTCATTTAGCGCTCCTTTTGAACTAAAGGAATTGGCTGCAGGTATTATTACATCTTCTCTCATTTAATTACCATTGGAATTCAGACAAGATGATAGCAAGTAATTGAGAAGTTATCAATTACTACATTAACACACTTGTGACCACTAAGATCTCCCAGATAACTCTAAATTTGGAGAGTTTAGGTTTCAGCAGTTATTCAGCCATAAAGTAGTATTAAAAATTGCTGAAATATGTACTTCTAGTACCAGTGAGCTTCATAATAATAACTCGAAAATGTTAAAGTGCAAAGTTAATTTGGATATTGAATTTCAAAATCAGGCAGAACTGTCAATGGTCAAGTGGTAAAACAGATGTATTTGCTCTCTAGTCATTACAGTTAACCTTCTCAATTACACACAGAGCACACAAAGCAAGAGAACTGCAAATATTGCAGTGGTCCTTTCTTTCTAAATAATGACTTTAAAAGTGTGGAGAAAGCTTCATGATCAAAGCAGAAGGATTTAATGTTGTGTTTTCAATGCTAAGACTTGCCTCTTGACACTGCCATTAAGTTTGAGTACAAACATATTCAGCATAAGAGAGAAACAAGAGTTTGTGACTATGAAAACTTGAAACAAACAGAGCCCAAATGTGCAGGGCAAATTCAAACTTACTTTCAGTTGGCAGCACTGTGAGTGCCAGCCAGTGCAACACTTCCTAGGACACAGGTCCTTCTTCTTTGTGCTTGAGGACCTTCCAAATCACCTCTCTCCTTTCCATGATGGGGCTGCAAGTGAGAAGAGCATATGGGAGTTTCAAAGCATAACTGATAAGATTGTTTCAGTTCTATAATAATTTTCATCTGGACAGAACAAGGAAGTGTAAGGAATAGGAGTGCCGGGTCCTGACCTATGCAAACATATCCATAAATGCATCTTCTATGTAATAGTAATGTTAAGACGGACTTTATATAATGACAGAAGGTCTTTGAAAATAGCATAAAAAATTAAAAGTTCTTATCATGAGGTGTGTGTCAAATGTCAAATTATTAACGGGCATGCATGAAAAACATCTTAATAGCTTTGCAACCTGAAGGTAGAAACAGCTTCTTTGAAAGGTTGTCAGATTTGGGATTCAGACACAACTCAGTCCAGGTTCTCAACACCATCTCTATGTATTTAAGCACCAAAGACGTCCCTGACATCTTAGCCTTCTGTAGACCACTGCACTGTGAGAAGTCTCTCAGTTTCTGCATTTACAGAACAAGACAGAAGGCCGGTAGCACCATTACTCACACGTGTACTGTAGTGCCTGCAGGACTGCGGACAGCTGTCAGTTAGGCCTTGTGTAAAATTGTATTAACACAATTTTATTATTGTTTACTATCATTATTACTGGAAATTATTATTATAAAAAATACTGGTTGCCAAAGGACTGAGGCCCTGGGGGTTTGGTAAAACCAGCACTAAATACAACAGCAATTATCCAACCTATGTGAAACGTGTTATACAGTAAATTCAGATGTGACGCTGCAGGCCTCTGACAAAAGCACACAAGACAAAGAGGTTGCCTTGCACTTTGCTGATCTGACCCTTGCTTTTCTGACTCAGCCTTCTCCCTCATCAGTGTGGGATAGGTAGTGATCAGCACTGCTCTCTGGGTCTAGTCAGGGCTGCTGGACGTGCCCTGCTGCTGGACGTGGTCTGGGTACTGTGTGAGAGCATCCCTGTTTGGTGAGGGCACTGCCCTGCTGTCACCTCCAGCCCAGCTCATCTTCCTTTCTGGAGCAGTCTAGTCTTGCTGCTCCCTGACAAAAAAAGACATCAAACACCTGCTCTTGCTGCCTGTGGATGTGTAAATCAATTTGTACAAATGTAATTGTGCCTGCATAAGCAATTGGCACTTTCTCCTGGGCATGTGAAACTCAAAGGAACCACATGTAAGAGCAGAATCCTTTGCACTGTGACATCCTCCCTGCTTCGACAGCTGTTCAAATTAATTTTTAAATAATCTTTCTGACTGGCCTGAAGTGTTGAACTTTAAGGACAATTGTTCCTATCCCTTCCATAATGCTTTTCATTTTTCAAGCTATTTAATAACTGTAACAACTGGAACTACTCCTTCAGGTAGCCTTGTAAGAATTAATCCTTTATACTTCCGTTGTGTCTGACACCTGATGTTCTCAAAGTATTTTATGTAATTAATGGACAAAGCCTCATGCAGTTTCTGTGTACAAAGCCTTACAGGGCCAACTGAGTTTTAGAGCACAAACAACTTTAGAAAAAATCAGCAGGGTCTCTCTTGCATAGCAAAGGGAAATAAGGGTGATCTTCATGAACCTTTATTGAGATATCAAAAATACAACTTTCAGGAGAGAAATCTTGTGCCCTTTTTTTTTGTGCAAGAGGACAAGTTGAAGAATAGACAGATGAAACAAATAGCTAATATGTGAAAACAGGCTTCCCATTGACCCATATGGCCTTGCCTATGAGGTACAAATTTGTCCTCTGATGTGGGACAGGGACACTCTTCCTGTCCTCATCCGTGAGGTCTCGAGGGACTGTGAAGGTGAAGAGTCTCTGTGCCACAGGATATTATGAAATGTCCCCATATTTTCTCCCTCCCTCATTTTATCACCAACATGATATTGGGAAGTTTCTTTAGCTCCTACAATTTCCCCCGAAATTATAAATAATGTAATGAATGTGGAGTTCTGGCACATGTTGAAACACCTTTGTTCAACATCAGTTTAAGAAAAGTTTAAATTAAATATGTTGTATTGCATACACTTCCAGATTCAAAATGGCAAAATAAAACTGGTGAAAAATTTACAAGGAATATGGTGCTAATTAGAAGCAAACATAAACCACACAGAAAATCTCTGAAGCTGAAGACAGATGGCAGTGTGAAAATTGGAACAGTGCCAGAAGTCTACCCTTCTCCTGTAAAACAATAAAATGCTTGTCTTGGTGTGAGACATAACAGACCAAGCCCCTAAATACTGACTCTTCTAGGAGATTCTGTGCACCATGGTGATGCATCAGAGCCCCTGCTGGTAATGTGGCAAGCCACACAGATTTTTTTGCTTGTGCAACCCAATTCTAAACCTTAACAACAAAAGAACTCTATAAAACCCTTTTCCATGCAGTTAATTCTTTAGAGCACTTCCCAGGCTTGATGCATCGCTGAGATGGTACAACATGCCTCATTACACTGTGACACTGTGTCAGCAGCACAGATTGCCACTAGCTTTCTCCATCACTTCCCAAGTACAGGACTGAAGCTCAGTGGCACTGTTTTCTTTCAGGAAATTAAAAAAGAAAAGAAAAGAATAGGAAAGCAAAATCACTAGGTGCACTGAAAGGGATGGTTTGTTTCCTGTCTAGGATGCACAACAGAAAATATTTCATTTTTTAAGCAGATGTCTCCAAGTTGCATTTTCCTCTCAACATCCCTGCTATCAGAAACAAGGGTGTGACACAACTGCTGGTTCACCCTTCACACAGGTCACAAAAGTAGGACAGGAGCAGTGCAAGGTATTCAGTGCATTGATGGGAGGAGAGGAATTGGGCCTGTACTTCGCTTATATCCAGTTACATTCATCTGCGTAATGTCAGACTCTCTCAGGTCCACTATCATTCGCAAGTGAGAAAGGACACAGACAACATTTAGACCTCAAACTTTGGCTCATAGCTTTGGGATTTGTGATAAGCCTACCTACCTTCTGATCAGTAATCATTTCACAGGGGCTGGGAAACAGTTAGAAGTTTATCTCTTACTGCTCCAGCTTGTTTTGAAAACAGCCTGGCAGCAGAGGGGACATCAAGGGTGGCACCAGGAAGACTTGTGAAATGCTGCAAGACTTGTGGCAGCAGGGACCTCCCCCCTGCTTACATCTGAGCACAGGGAGATGTGGCATTTTTGGGAGCACTGATTGAGGAAGGCAGTCATTACAAGCATGTGAATAATCAGTGTAACTGCATTTTAAATAAGGCACAGGAAAAAATGAAATTATAATTAAACTAGCAAGAGCCATCAGTTGATAGCACTACCAGGAGCCCTTGTTCTTTGAGGACCCAGTTAGCAAAGCTTGAGTGAGGGTGAGTTTTAATGATTTTAACTTTCCCATCTTAAATAGTGTCACTGGTCAGACACTTGAAGCTCAGAAGGCACTGAAGCATCCTGCAGAGTAAGGATTTGAATCACCAATTCCTCTGGTTAACTAACTGGGATGTGATCCAGCCACAGCAATCTGACAACATTCTGATGGCCTAATGTCTGAGAAATTAATTCCTCAGATGTCCAGCCTCACAACTGGCCATGCCTGCTTGCTGTGCACAAAAAAGACCCTTCCAGTACTGGCAGAGACCTCCCAGAGTACCTGACAGAGAAGGCAAGCAGGTGCACACAGTTTGTTGGAGATTCAGTGATCAAAGTCTATTCATGATAGCAAGAACAGGTATGGATTATACTGGCACACATAGATACCAAGAATATTTTGACAATTCTGAGTGCCCTTTCACCCAAAGTCAGGGCAGCCTCAAGGAATTCAACTGTCTTCTTCACATTTGGCTGTTTCTAAGTGCTGAATTCCTCTTATGCTACGGTGAAATTATATTCTTTTCTGGTTTTGCCCTCTGCCAAATATGCTTCTTTCCATTGCCAAATTTTCAAGTGTTTTTATAAGCCTGAGTGAGCTATTCCTTCTTTCTACATGCGAAGATCAAGCATTAACACCTATGTCTTTGTTCTTCACTTAAAAGTTTTTTCCTTTTACACAGCCAAAATTAAACATATATTTACTGTTACTATTAGCAGGCCTGATATATCTGAGCATTAAGCTGAAAATATGCACCTAAAGACTGAGAATTCTCTAGCAATTTCATTTTGGTGTGGTTAGTTGTTGAATAGTATAGATTAATTTATTTTTTTCTATGAGATTCCTTGTCACATAAAGGAAATGCTCAGTGACTTAGGGCAGACTTAGAAATCTGTTCTTAATGATGTTGGAAACATTGCAAATGCATGAATTAAGAAATAGCTTTATACTTTAAAGAAAGCATTTGATTTTATTAGCCTGGGGCATTAGAAGACATAAAAGATGTAGTGAAGTTATTCCCCCGCCTCCTTTTTTGTCATGAGGAACTGAAATGTAACATATATACTTCTAGCATACATTTATCTCTTCTTCCTGACAAGCCTTTAAAGAAATGCTTGACCTAAATGTCAAAAACTTGGCTATAATTTTTAACTGAAAGACCAAAGAGGAGATATGTTCCTAAGATGGTATATCTTAATTTTTCAAGAAGAAAAAAGACAAAATCGACATGTTTTGAAAACAGTTGCAAGAAAATTCAGATGAGAAAGTAGAGGTGAGAAAATCTAATTAGATTACATGGGTACAGATGTACTGCTGCACTGGAGGTCAGCGCCTGAGCACTGCTGAGAGGAGTTTAGAGCATGAACTGGCTGCCTGTTACTGACCAGTGTGTACCACTGAAGATGAATTTTGCGTATGTATTTGTACTCATGCTAAATTCTGGATCCAGGGTGCGTCTTAACTGAAGACACTCTTGGGACTGGAGATAAAGTGCAAATTTCTGTTGGGAATATTCTCCAGATGCCCATGCTCACGGCTCTAACAACCCTGATGTGCGCTTCCTGCAGACGGAGCCCCAAAGGCTGGCTGCAGATTCAACAACCCCGTTACCACACACCTTGTTGAGCAGGTTTTCCCATAGTTGGTATCTACTCACCGTTGTTTTCCCATTTTCTCAGCAGACACATTTTGATGGATCTATTTAGCTCGTTTCTGTTTTGCAAGCTGGATGTCTTAGAATTTATTGTGCCACGGCTTTGCTGCTAGAGGTGGAGTTCATCCCGTGCACATCACTTGCGCTGAGCTATTTTCAGTTCCTCCTTCTTTCGCCTCTCAATGATATTTGGCTTTTAATACTCTCCAAATATTGCTACATCTTTGGAGCTCATTTTTTAATTTAAGTATATCATGTGTCCATTCGGGTTTGGTAATCTCTTATGGCAGCAATAAGTGCATTCAGTTAAAGGGTTGGCACATTTACAAGTTTTTCATGACTTCAGGATATTCCCTGGGAGTCACAGGAAGTTGTTCCATTCAACTTCTCACACAAAACCAGAAAAAAAGCAAACTTAGCTAATTATTTTGCCCCAGTAATTTGTGATAGATAAAAACAGGTAAGGTAAACCGGCCTGATGAGTGAACCATGTTGAAAGTCATAAAAAGCACTTTACCTCAGAACACTATTTCCTTTGGTATTTCATCTAGCCTTTTTTTTCCTTAAATAACAAAATATAGATGAGTCACCATAACAACAATCTACTTTAAAACATTATTTACTGTCAGTATATACATATATTTGTATACAACACATATCATTATTATAATTATATATGATTATACAATTTTTTTCATTAACACATAAAGCATTTTATATTAACAAATGAAATTAACTTAAATGTGATGGTCTGCCTCTAGATTCAATATTTATCACATTTCTGAAGTGTGTCCTAAATTAAAATACACGCAAAGAACATATTACTTTAACTTCTGCCTTTGTCATTGAAAGGATATCTTCTATATGGCCATCGAGCAAATTGCATAGGATTGATCATTAAACCATTCTACAATTTCAAATTCACGTACTATACATGAACATCTTGTTATAAGCTAACTCTTATAACAAAAAAAAAGGGTTTTTAACCTTAACAACCTAAAATATTTAGGGCTGATTTCACTTTAGATTTGATTGTTTGCTTTGGGTTTTTTAAAATATTTTGTGGGGCTTTGGGGAGGAAGGGGGGGATTTGGTGGTTTTCTGGTGGTAGTGGTGTTTTCCCCTAGAAAAAGTGACCCAATAAAGTTAAAACTAGTACGTCTAGTAGGAAGCAAAATGTGACGTGTATTACCTGCAATCGGCTGTGCACCACTAAACTAAACCCTTTTTTCATTTGCTATGCTTTGCCCCAACATGTTTTAGATGGGAGTTATTTACATTTATGACCGAAGACTAAGTCATTGAGCATTTTATACTTTCATGAATTCATTGCACGCCACATTTCAGCTCATATAGGAGGAGGCTGTTCTAATTTTAAAACTGGAGTTTAAAGTCTTAAGAATGCTTAAAAGAATTTCAGCAAACTATCAAATAAAGAAAAATTATTTCACCTTGCCATCTTTATCATTTCAGTAGAAATTTTAAAAAATACGATTGATTAGGCCTTTCATGCTGTACAAAAGCAATTCTAATATCTAGAAAGCTTTTAAAGATACTTTCAACTTCATGGTTTAAAGATAAACATCCTTTGGGAACACATCCATATTTCTCTGTGTTCAGAGCTGGCAAAATGTACCATGTCCTGGAGTTCTGAAGCTCTTTGAGGAAAGGTAATTGAAAGCTTTTGACGCTCAGTCTAAAAAAATCAGATGAAGACCTATCTATCACTCATTTTACAATATATAAGAAAATAAGGTGGACAAATAGCTGGAAGCAAATTTGTGCACTTTTTTATACAGACTAAATAGTATCTCCTACCTTGGATTTAGCATTTACAAATGATGAGACATTTTTAAAATTCAGAGCAATCTTTTCAAACACTTTCTGTTTTTCAAATATTCCTAATGCAATTTCTCTTTTGTCTAAAATATTAAAGGAGAAGACAATAAATTGTTTCTATTTCAGCAGTGCAGAAAATGACAGCTATGTAGACTACTTATTGCAATATGCAGTGAAACGTTGGCAACTGTAGAAAAAAGATGCTTTTTTTCAGAAAATACTTCAATTTAATTTTAATCAATGGCTAGATGGCTAAATTTTCTCTGAAGAGATTTGACTAGTTCAATTTTTGTTTTACACATGATGGAAATAAGAATGTTCCACATTGGACAGAAAACTTGTCCACAAAAATAACAAGCCAAGATCCTTTCAATAAAAGACAAGGGATTACCCTTTAAGGTACATGTGATCAGAGTATCTCAGAGAGCTGAAAGAATGTGTCTTCCTGTGATACATTTATTTGGACAGAAAGTGTCATCTCCTTTTGTGCATAAGTGATTGTCCTCAACAGAGATCCAGATAGAGAAGAAAAGATTTTCGATTCCAGGATGATTTAAAATATCTGTATGTTTCCATAATAACTGATGCTATCAAAATTCATTGTTTGCCTCCTTTATTGAAGATCAGCATCCAACTAATATAGGTAAAATAGACATACAAACAATATTCTGGGAAATACTTGCAGTAGCTACTCTTTCAGATCAGATTTAAGCATTCCACCTTAATGTGGGGCATCACATATCACAGGCAAACACTTAGCTGGGTGAAAATGGTGGAAATGAGAAGCAAAGATTTAGTTTTAAAATAAGCCAATAAGGTCAGACATCTTTTTAGTATATTATTGTTTGGGATATAATACTAGGTCAAAGTATTTCAGTGTTCAATAATTTTATAGTAATAAAAAGTTAGGTGAAAGGAAATAGACAAAAAAGTACATTTTTACCAAAAAAATTATACCATCCCAAATATTTTCCAGCTATCATTGCAAAATATCATATCATGGTTAAAAGAAACTAGTCAAGACAAGATTAAGAACAAACACAAGGAGGGGGAGGAGGGAGAGAGATTCTGGTCAGACCAACTTGAAATAGAACATATATATATTTATATATTGAAAAAAATAAATTAAAATTTTTGATTTTAAAATCACAGATAAAAATCTGCACATACATATGAAAAATACCCCCACACAAACAAAAAGCATTCACACCAAATTTAGTCTCTGCTAGAGTAGAAAGTTTTGGCAAAATTACGTTTTCTATTAATTTCCATTTTATCATGCAATTTCAGTGACTTCTGTTTCCCATATAGCACTTTCCTGACCTTGAGGTCAGGGATCCACCTAATTTGCATTGGTTCTGATGTAAATAATCTCCCTAATCTAATCATTAGTTGAGATTTTGTATGCAATATGACAAATTTTCAGGATTTGGTCATCTAGTTTAAGATGAGGTGAATTATACCTCTTTCTTTCCATGGAATGAAAGCAGACTAGGTAAATGGATCAGATGCCAAAATCTCTACTCCCTCATCTCCTATTTGCATGAAACACCTCAGGTCATTACAGTACTTTTCACTGGGACAAAGTAGAGGGGTGTGTGTATGTGAAGAGAAGCACTAGAATAATCTGATCAAAGCAGAGATAATGTAAAATCTAACTTTGACTTTAAGAGCACATACTAAGGAATAGAAGAGAATACAAGGGAAGGACAGCAGCATTACTGACAGTACTGCTAATGCTGAACTGAGGTGGTAAGTCCCTTTAGGTTGCTTCAGATCTGAACATCATACAGCTGAGCATGTCCATATCAAAGCACAGCCTGGATAACATAGGGGTAGCATGATGGGAAAAGTCCCATCGCATAACTCAGGCATATCATGATGGTAAAAGTCCCATCGCATAACTCAGGCATATCATGATGGTAAAAGTCCCATACCATAACTCAGACAAGCCAGACACAAGCAACTGGGAGCTAGGTGTGTTTTCTTTTTAAATCCAAGGAGGTACATAACTCCAGCTGAAGGTGGTGAACTGGCAGGCACTGCAGTAGCCGACCAATTAGCATACTTTTTCCTTAAGGTTACTTACTACTTATTTCAGTACATACACCGTCTGAAATATATGCAAATGCAGCTGAGTCACTAGGGACTGTTTTGTTAGAGGTGATAATCAACCTGAGCATTACAAACATGCTGCAGGCTAAACAAGTTGGCCTATAGCACTACAAGAGGCACTTTGCTTTGAAAATCCTCATAATCATTGCCAATACATCTATGTCACAGAAACAAAGCCGAAGAAGGGTATAATCAAGCCAAGCTGAGCATGTAAAGAATCATATGGGAGATGGGAATAGCAACCACTTCTGTATAGTGAACTTCTGTGTTCAAGCCAGATGTTTTACTGACAACACTTTCAGATGTTGCATGAATATTTCAGTGCAAAATGAGCCCAAGCTACAAATTAATGAGTGCTTTTTTCAAAGCCACTTAGATTTGCTATTACAGCTAACAACATTCCCCCTTTCAGACGCAGCTATTTTATTTGGATGAAATAGGATGCCTTATTCAGCTCAGGAAAAAATCTCTATTAGAAATGTCTTGGAAAGTATACAAATTTGTGTAAGCATTTGCAACAAAAGACCCTTAAAAGTATGGAGACTGTCAGATGCAAATACCACAACTCAACAAATACAGGACAAGTTAATGATATCCACAGAGCAGTATGGTCTGAAATTGCAAGCCTTTTCTTATCTAAGTAGTTTCCCTCATACCGTATCCATAGTCCACTGAATATCTTTTGTCCCCATAAGAAAACAAACAAAAAAATTGCCTCTACCTCTTTAATACATGAGGTTGAATGTTTCAGCTGAAGGTCTGGATCTAAAATCCTGAGCTATGATAAGAGTTGCCCCTCCTAAGGCAGATGTTAAGACAGTAGATTTCTGCTTTTTACTGTATATTGCAACAGTTGCGTGTTTTTCAAGAACAGAAGCAATAATCTTGGGCCACTGCATTCACAGATATTTTTGCCTTGGACATGCCAGATGTAATATTTTACACTTGAGATTAAATTTTAACACTGTTATGGTAGAATCCATTTCGAAGAATATCATCTTATATGATTATTCGGTTCAAACAGGTGTGTAAATAAAGGAAATTGGTCCTGATTAAGAAATGAAGTAACCATCTCTCCACCAACTTTTCTGCATTGCTTCCTTCATGCAATTTATTTGTATGATGTATTTGATAAAAGCTTTTAGATACCTTCAAAATTTGGACTGGCTCACATTTTGATGAACTATACATTCATTTGTGAACTACACTTTGAAGATGTTTTCTATAAATCAAGGAGTTTGTCTATGTATCTTAATGGAACATATCAGCTAAATTAGAAAGTGAAGAAGTTTGTAAGTCCATAATGGGTCTTTTTCTCTATTACTACTACTTTCATTTATAAAGTCTTTTGAAGGAAACACAAATTTCATTGCCTTGAAAACATGAGATTTTATAAGTGAGTGAAAAGAAATCAAGTTGCTCTGATGTGATCTCCAAGAAACGGGAGTAATAAAAAGATTCTTTTTACACTAAGCCTAAACCATTAGTGCAGATTTACCTCCTTTTCCTCATTTAAAATACCAAAAATGTGATTCAAGAACCTTGTCCCTGCCAGACCCAAAACTGTTGAGGCTTTACCTGTGCGGGTCTGACGGCAAGTTGTTTTCTATTGTTATTATTGGTGGTGTTGTCATTGCAGATAAACTTGGAAGAGGTGATTTGGGACAAAATTCTCAATGGAGGCAATCACAAATCCAGAAATATGGATGATTTGAGCTTGTCTAAATTATGTCATTTTCTTACAGTACAATGTTACAACTTCTCCCTGTTTAACCTTCCAATTTTGTCTTTGCTTTTCAAATCCTGGCTAATTAGAGGATTTCTCTTCTTTGTGGCACCAGACTCTTATGTCACACTTTAATTACAAGGGATATGTAGTGTTCTATTAACTGTGGATTTTTGCTTCTTAGATTTGTGTGTTAATTGGTGATATCAGCATTCAACTTTTTCTTTTTTTTCCAAAAATGTTCTTCATTATAGTAATTAACCACATATCCAGGACAGCCAAAATCAACCATTTATGAACTTATTTTTTCAGCCAACATCTGTGAAGACTTTGTATTTCCATTCCTCCTTATGCTGTGAAAATGAAGAGTAAAAAAATACGTGCCATGAAAATAATTTATCTTTTGAGAGAAAACATCTTCTGAAATACACATGCATCTTTTGCTTTTAAAATACTCTGATCAATTATATGTTTGGTTTTGTTTTGAATTATTGTAGTTATTTTACATTTTTAATTATATTTAAACCACATTACTGAGTTTTTCTTTCCAGCTATTACATCTATACATTATAGTCACTATATGTATATTGAGCCACTCATATTCATATAATGTTGAAAACTGATGTCAAAGGTAAAATCAAAAGTTGTCGTAAAAGCAAGAATAGGCAATACGATACTGAATAAACACATACAAATACATAATTTCTCTTCCTCAATATTGGTATTATTTTGAATTGGGAAGCTTTTCTTGTAGTCTGAATGATTTGGAATCTCTGTTGAATGTCTTTTGCTTTCTGCCTGCCACAGACCCTATCTTATAAATAAGGTAATTTTCCTTAATTGTATCTATCATGCATGTTTCATGGAAATTCTTTGGGACAGGGTATGCTTTTCCTGTGCTTGTATATGCTTTTCCATGGTGTCTAGTATAATGTAGCGTAGTATAATGCAGTACAATGCCACTCTCTAGGTGGTCTCATCACCTGTAGTGAGCTTGAAATTCACCTTTAACTAACTGCTCCTTCGAGTTTAAGAAGCTGGCCACTTGTGTTAACAATAGAAAACATAGGGAAGGATATTGCATGATGGTCAATGTGTGTCTAGATATTTTCTGTGGGACAAATTGTTCATTCAGAGCAAGATGATTTGAAAAATTGACATTGGTAACTAGAATGTCCTTTACAAGGCTATTGTTGTTACGGTTTTAAGAAGCATACGTAGTCCTCTGGCTGGAGAGAGCTGGGTTTGTAATTCACCTATGGAAAGGTCAGATGTTGCACACATAGCTCAAAACATGACTGCAAGATGCTCAGAAATTACAATAATATGCTTGGAATAGAGAAAAGCAGAACTTGGAAAAGATATGCTATAGATACTATCTGGACTTTCAATGGAATTCAAATTTTTTATTTACTTTACTTCAATGGAGAAGAATAAATTTCTTGAGAAGAAACATAACTCCTGGCTAGATTTTTCTTTGTAATATATACCAAAATGGTACATAATCTCAGTGAAAACTCAGTTTTCTGTGACTTTCAATGTGACTAATTTATTTGTTTGTTTTGGGGTTTTTTTTAAAATCTAAAAAGCAGCCTTTCTAATATGCTCATATTGTGAAAAAAATAAATCATTTCCTGGACACCCAAAATATTGTTACAAGGCTTTCCATGGGCACTGCTTTTCTACTAACTCCTAAACAACCTTTAACCACATAGTGTATTACTCTGAGTTATTAAGATGAAATTTTACTGCCAAAAACTAAAGACAATCTACTTTTTAGACCAGAGTTTCTTTCTGGCATGCAGAACTGCAAGCACCTTTGAGCAAGCTATCCATGCTTCTGTTTATATAAGTGAGAATAGTCAAAGGATCATTATTTGATGATAGTATGCTATATAACACAAAATAATTTTAAATTTTGTAATATCAATTTCAAATCCATGGCTCCAGTGATACCTGCAAAGAGTGGAGAAATATAAACAGGGTAGAGGAAAATAACAAGGGAACTCAATGCTGCCTGGTAGAAAGGATAAAGGGTGATGGAGACGCAAAGCCCATACACTGAAGGCCATGAAACCAAGAAATATGGCATATTTAATATATTTACTATTCTCCTGGAAAAAGGAAATCTGTATCTGCTTTTCCACAAGCCGAGCACATGAAGTATCAAACTACATTTTCTTTATATGCTTATTTCACTTTTGCCCTTGAATTGGATGTAGTATGGACGTGATTATCATGCATCTAATTTTCTTTCCTTTAATTGAATACAAATTAACATCCTCAACCATGAAAAGATTTGCTTCTCTGGATTAACAGAGAGGCTAGAAGTAGGCAAAACCTAGCAGTCTGACTAATATATATATTAAATATGTGTGTGCGTGTGTGTGTGTGTGTATACATATATATTCAAATCAGCATTCCAAGGGCAGCCATTGCTATTAAGGACATTTCACTTACAAGCACAATATTAAATTAGATTAGCTTACAGAACCCATAAACATGTTATGTCGGTGTGTTATAACAAAGATAATAGAAGCAATAACAAATAGAATTTAGAATCACATTTTAATTAGTCATATGAACAGTTTAACACAGAAATACTGACAAAGCAGAACTAACAGCATAATGAAGCTGCTTAAAGGTGGAGATAGGAGCCATCCTTGCAATATAAATGCAGTATTTAATAAGAATTTTTACTTAAAATAATGATTTCACTAAATCACTGCAACTAAAAACAGGCCAAATGAGAAGTATGCCCTGTTTGACTTTAGCTAGGGGAACAAAGGCCTTTTTTCCCCTCACTATGAGACTTCTGATTAAAAAAAATGCAATTCATGAATAAAACTGCTCATGTATTTGTTAGAATATCTGATTTGTAGTTCAAATGAAGAGAAGTAGCTGAGAGGTGTTATGTTTGTCTCCTCTGGATAATTTCTTTATTTTTGAATTTGAATGGTATTAATGATTGGTCTGTGTAACCATTTCAATGCTTTCAGAAGTGGTCATCTGTTAACTATATTTTTCTGTCAAAATTGTTATTACATAGTCAACGTCCAGACAAAATTCAGCAAATAATTCATTGACACATTCAGTTCTCATCACTAAACAAAATAATGAAAGGGAAGGATTCAGCATTTTGTAAAACTGTATTGGGAAACACCCACATATACACTGTCCAAATGATCCAATTAGATGAAATGCAAATTAATTTATTGATATTCTAAATGTTTCCCAAAACAGAGATATTTCTACGCCACACTGGATCTTGTGGTACATGAGCCATAAATGTATGAAACACAAGGAAATGAATACATAAATGAAATAATGGAACACAAGGAAGCTTTTTTATTAATTAATGTAGCTGAGTTTTATGTAATCATGATTAAAATCTGTCTAAATCCAAAATCTTCACTAGGGGAATCATATTAAAAAAGACCCACTCTTAATAAAAAATATGAGGATTAAAATAAGAAAGGAAAAAGGAATCTAAGTAAAGCAATAACTTATAAAAAGTAGTGACACTATCTTTTTAATACACCAAGAGGGAACCCCATCTACCACACTGGGTATTGCCAAATGCATTTTAGGATAGAAAATGTTACTATTCCCTTTGTACAGATGAGTCACTGGGGCAAAACTCCTCAATGATTTGCTCAGGATTATATAGGCAGAATTTGCACAGCAAAGAAACACTGATCAAGCTAATACCTTAACCTCTAAACCTGCTTTTCCTTAAACAACCTCCAATAATAAATATTTTTTTCAAAAAAAATGAGAAAGTGCATATCTAAATGGACAGCACTCAAGAGGTTAGCTGAACATGACTTTCAAAGAAGTGGGTGTTTCTTTTTAAGTAAATTCTGCAGTAAAAAAATGGCAGGTGAAATGTACTTTAAAAACATAGGCTAAGAGGGATTTTAAATAGTCAAAGGCTCAATAATGTGTTATTAGAACCCATTGTCACAATACAGCATTCAGACCAAGAGCTTAGCAGGAATTAAAAAAGGATTAAACCTTTATAAGGATAATGAGAACATCCATAGTTACTTTAGATAGGATATAAAATAATATTTGCAGAAAAAGAAATACATGCATTCCCTGAGGCATAAGTGAACCATCAGCTCAGGAAGGTAGGTAAAAAAACATCACCAATGACAAAATTATTTGTGTAGATAGCAACCTCCTTTGAAGAAACTTTGAAGAGGATTCCATTAGATATGCAAAAACCATTGCAGAAGACCCATTTGCAATTTATAGACATTTTAATTTCCTATGTGATCAAATGAGAAAAAATAAGTAAAACCTTCCAAATCACCCCTATTACATCCATACTGCAAAATTCATCCATCTCATCTTGGACAGAATAGCTGGTACTCCCTCTTCATCCACACACACTCGCCTTCCTTAGGTAGGTAGGCCACACCAGGTAATATTTGACTCTGGGTGTCATTTAGGCCCCATATACTGTCTCTGAAATCCTAAGGAATACTTTGTGTGCTTATGGGTGTTTGGTTTTTTTCACTTTTAAGCACCTGAAACTGTAAGTGTACGTGTTTTGGGATAGCATTGAGCTACGCTGGAGAAGGGTGAATACAGTCAAATGAGATAGAGTCATCCATACTAACTCATATGAACAGTTTCTGTAGTAAACTATATCCAAACTAACAGGTTCTTCCCAAAAAAAGAGGCTGAGAATCAACTAACATTTTGTGCTCAGTGCACATAGTAGGGAACTAGACCTGACAATGAGCTGAAGAGCCATTATTCACCAATTCAGTTGTACCTACAAAGAATATTTCCTTTCTCTTTCCCATTCACAGGAAAACCACAGAGCCTTCTGACATTCCAAGTTATTCAGAGACTCAGAATGAAAATAGCCTACTCAGCAAACTCTGAGCTATAAGTGTCCTGCCATGCCCCCTGCAAGTGAGGTTTTGTGCTCTAAATGATGGCAAAACACCCAAGAGAACACCTGTCTGTGAATCATGGTGTCTTCTCTGTATTTAAAGAAATCAGTGTGACCAGAATTGAAAACTTTTTTACAAGAAAATCAGTTCCTGGGGTGGTGAGGACTTTTGAGTTTTGTTTTCAAGAAAAATGCATTAACTTACCACTGGAAATGACCCTTTAGCTGGAGACAGGATCTCCTTCAGTTCTGTTTCTTCAGGAACTACTGTATGGATCATCACAAACTGCCAGTCTCTGAATATGGGTTCTTTGGGTTTTTTACCATTAACCACAGCAAACAAAGGCATGATTTGTATCTTGCTGTTATGACCTTTGTAATGGTAGCACACCTGAACAACCACTTTGTGTTCATGGAAAAATGGTAGAGTTAAAAGCACTTTTCTTCTGCATACTGTAATTCACCAAATATTTGAAATGTCTAATATTTTTCAGAACATTTTTACACATTAGAAATTACAGGGAAATATAATTTAAAAAATTGTAAAACAAGTTCTGCTTTAGATACGTGCCTATGATTTTTTTAAGTTACATCTAAGTATTTAGACAAGATGTGAATATAAATGAGCTAGCCAGCAGATGAAAAGGCTAATAAGATTTTGATCTTTCTTCTTTAAGTGAAATTAAATTTAATTTTCATCTGCTCTGAACATGCATTTCTTTTTACTCCTATTTGTTTTCAGGAAATTCTGTGAGATCTCGATTGTACCACTAGAAAAAAGCTGAACGTGTATGCCAATGTCCAAACGTCTACAGGAGAAGGTACTTAACACACATAGTTTGAGAATAGAGTTTTTCAAAATGGATTTGATCAATGAGACACTTTGGATGTAACATCAGGTTGCCAGAGAGTAGGAGGTAAGCAGCTGTTACCCCTTTTTCATATTTTTTCCCAGTGTGTCCTGTACGTACCCCTACAGTAAGTAGAGTTGGATCACACACTCTACAGCAGTTCTTGCACGCTTATAGGGGCTGCAACAAATCATACTATGAAGTTGTCATAATAAACTAATCTGTTCTCCTTTTTTTTTTTCTGTAACGCCTAGTATTCCAGGCACAAATGATTTTATTGAAGTTATTTACATTTAGACTAGCATGCAGTTCTTCGCAAGAGGAAACAATTTCACTGACTCATAAATCAAGTGAAAAATTTAAGAATCTACATTGTGTAATGATGTTTGTAATAATAAGATTTTGACTAGTCAAATTTGTTGTTTTTAACATCAGAAGCTGTTGATGCAGGGGTTTTTGTTGTTTTGTTTTGTTTTGTTTTTAATGGCAACTACTATTTTGGTTTAGATTTGCTAGCTTAAAAATCACAAATCCATTTTCACAGCTTATATAAAGCTCACTGTACAATTTCTAGCACAGCAAGGAGAAACTCAGAAGATAAGTAGAGAAAATGATTTTGAAACTAAGTCAGCATTTTTAAGGAATTTGATTTATAAAATGCAATTTTTAGCCTTCAGCAAATCCTTGAAAGTCATTACAGCATTTTTTTTTCTAGTTAACTTTCTCCAGTATGCCTGGTGATGGAAATAGCTATTTACAATATTTAAAGTAGTTTTACACATGCTATATGAAAACCATAGTTACCTTTATTTCTCTGGCACTATTTTCATTAACATTTTGGGACACAAGAAAATGTATTTTCACAAAAGCAAAACAGGATTGTAGGAGCTCAGCTCAATCAAGTTAAAATCAGGGATGTAAATAGGAATGAAACAAGAGGTCTGTTGTGACTATACTACAGTGTAACTACCATTTTATCTTAGAGAAAGTTAGAATAAAAATTCTACAGGTTGCTGTGGTCTAGAGAAGTTTGAAAAAAGTGTCTGTAATGTAATCTGATGTTCTTTTCTCTTCTAATTTTGGGGTCACAGTTTCTGAACATATCCTAGAGCTGCTCTGAAAGATATAAGCCTGTACCATGTCCAGGAGATGCTAGGCCTGCCTGGATGTGCCTGCAGGGTGGTGACACCCTCACAGCAGTCCACACCAGCAGTATTGCACCCTAGAACATGTAAATTGAAAAAAGAGTTAGTACAAGAAATTTCTGATGTGATTTTTCTGGTAAATTCGAGCTTAGCATCGTCTCATATAACAAACTGTGTCTGGATATGGGATTTGATAGGTATTTGCTCTATGAAGGTCTCTATGACTGGATGCATATATCCTCCTGATGGCTTGAGGGACTATGGTTTTCCCTGAATTATGGAAAACCAGAGCACAGCGCCAGAGAGGACTCGTGATGTTAGCACTGTGGGAGATGAATAGGTTGTATGTACTACTGTTGCTGCTGCTTTTACTAATTTATTTAGCATTCAGACTAGAATGTAGCGAAGAGTCTTTTGTCACATCATTTTTTAGAGCCACACACCAGAGAGATGGAAGTTAAACAAATTAAAAACCTGTTCATTGCCCCAGGCGAGTTTTACTTTGTCATTTGGTTCAGTTCATTTCAGCATTACACTTTTAATGGCTCACTTAGTTAAACTTGAACTTATGATTACTGTTACTACTTCTAATAAAGGCCTGTTTTGTGAGGGCTTCATTGCTGTTGCCTCAGGATAACAGCTGCTAATTTGTTTTATTACTATAATATATTTTATTTAGATTTTTCTCTTAAAAACTGCTGGCTGTGCTGCTTGCAGTCATTGTTTTCTACTCTAACAACCAGTTTGCAGAGCTGGCATAGCCTACAGGACATTGTATATGGCAGGACTGTGGACTGATGAGTCAGACCTACAAATGTGTGCAATTTATATCACAGGCTAGTTTCTTGACTTTGAAAAGACAATTTTTTCCCTCCTGTAAAACAAAGACAGCAATATCTCTTGTTAGGGCTAGAGATGCCTGCTGGTGAGCACTGCCAGGTAAGAGCAGCATATTTTCTAGCAGAGATTATACACTGTTTTTTCATACCGCTTGTACACTTGAGCCAACTCAGTGTCCTCAGTCCAGTTATTAAGGATTTTCCTTGGTGAACTCTAGTGTTAGAGGTTTATGGGACAAATTCAGTTCTTATTTGGATTGGTGTAATAATTAAAAAGTATTGCAATGTTATCATGCAGGAGTTAGTTGGGTTATCTCGGAAATGTGTAAATGATAGATGAACCCAAATTTATAACCCAAGCACAGAAGGCAACCCGCGTTCTGAACTAGGTATTTTGGCACTTGTGATTTTCTCTCATGTGCCTTATAAGCATGTTATTATTCCCTGTTAGACTCGTGAAGCTTGGCTGCTCTGGCTTTGCTTAGCAAGCATAAAAGACTTACATTGCCCAAAAGGGTCCTGAGGCAGCATAACAGAACAGAAAGTGCCCCACCACAATCCCTCCCAGAACAGCTGTGTACTTCTCTGCATGGAGCTGGGTCTCCAGCCCACTGTCATTTCTCAAGGTTGCAAGGAAAAATTGACTTGCATTTTCTGATCCCTTGCTCAGAGGAAAGAGATGATCTTGACTGTGTTTCCTATACTTATGTCTCTCTGTGCTTTATCTCAGGGTTGGGCTATAAACTGCAGTTATAATTAATTTTTTGGATGTATTATGCAGGTAGTTGCCTATTTTATCTAAAACTGTCCACTGAAGACTTCACAGTAATTGAGAATGAAGACGTGTTTCAAAGAGCCAAGAGCAGAGGAGGAAGACTTTAACATTCAACTTTGGACTTGTACTTTAGGGTAGAAGGGCTTGGGCTTCCTAAGATGACTTTCTATTTCTTGGACAGATGCCAGTCTCTCCAAAACACCTGGATGAAGCACCTGACAGCTATTCTGCCCAGCACTCATATCCTTTTGCAGAAAGAAGTGATCCAGTGGACATTATTCCCCAGCACACCATCAGGAACAAAACTAAATATAATCTATGCAGAAGCCAAGCTTGCATTCACAGAGAAGAGATGGAATACAAAAACCTCATAATACAGATTAACGCTCCACACAGTAGAATTTTTTAGATTTATAAACACAGAGAAAGTGAATAGTAAGTATCTTTTCCTGTGAGAGTCTGGAAACTTGGGTACATGCCTTAGGAACAGAACATGCAAGAAATTTCCGCTATTTATTGGTAACTAAACTTTCCCAAATCTTTTTATTAAAGAGGACTGATGGTATCAGTAAACCTGGTGTGATGAATTTGTGGCTATTCATCTCTGACAACTCAAAGACAAGTGATTATGAGCCTTCGGCCACCTGGTTTAGATAACCAGTTTTGAGAAGCTTGGTCTCAATGCACTTTTGGGACAACTAAAATCATAATAAACTGCACCACTGACCTCTGCTGAAGATAATCAGAACTGCTCACTTTTTAAAATGGTTCTTCTTATCAGTAAGAGCTACAAGGGATTCTCCATTCAGATTAAACTGGAATGGCTGGAGGTTGAAGCTAAGACTGTTTGGCCTTTCAATCAAGTAAAGAACATAGATGGGAGAGAACTACCTGAGGAAAGGGAAAACATTGGCATAAACCCACTAAAGAACACATTTGTCATGGAAACATTTATTCTGCAAGTGGAAAGAAATATCCCTCCGTGCAGCCAAAAATGTCAAACTGGATAGTGCTGGAGCTTGTGAAAAGAACTGTATTTCATACAGATGTGAAGGAGGCTTAGCTTGAAGCTCTGGTAAATCCTTTCCAGTCTAAAGTTCTTGTCACGGTTTCCAATGAGTATCACAGTGCTCCTTTTGAGTTTAGCTGCCATGCTAATGCACTGAAAACCTCTCATTTTGTTCTAGAGTGACTTGTACTCACCAAACATCACTGACACAAATCAAACTTTGTTCACAGGTGACTATGAAAGGAATCATATTTCCCACAGTACCTACCTTGAGTACAATTAAAAACTTCATTTTCTGATCTGTCAATACAACCTCAAGTTTTCCTTTCAGATAGCCAGCATTTAACAAACCAAGACAACCATATTTTGCAGTGTCACTACATAGATTATTCCAAAGCTGGAACTCCATTATGATTCATGGAAAATTTAAACTTGGATGTTCCTACAGAAAAAAAAGGAAGGGAAAAACATAATATAATACCATGATCATCTTGCAGGTTGCACAGGTTTTCTTGATTAGATCCAAGACACAGAGAGCCAAAAGCATTCAGGAAGCAAACAAATGTAAATGAAAGACTGGGATAATATTTTCAACAGTTTTAAGAACATGCAGAATGAAGCAGGTGGCATACACTCTGAAGGGAGAAATGGATGGTTAAGGAGGAAGAGCTGTAGTTTCCTCCTCGAGGTTCATCCTCTCCCTGCATGTTTCCATCTCTGTCTTTCTTTTCAACTTCTTTCCTAACCCATTTCCTTGGAAAAAACCAGTGAAACAATGCATCAGCAATATCTATAACATGCAGCCATTTGTCACAGTATTTTTTCTTCATTTTATGCCCCTGACATTTCTCAAAGAAGTCTGAGTAAGACTCGGTGTTGAATCCACAATAAACAATTTTCATTATGGAAAACAACGTTGAAATAAGACTGTCACAATATCTGCATTTTGGTCAGTTGGTGTGTAAATTTTTGGAAAAGCAGTAGTAATCTTCATGTTTTAGTGAAAGAGAATAAAACAACTCTCTTCCTTGTTCCTCCAGGGAGCTAAAAGAATTTGTCGCTGATAAGGAAGTCATTTAGAAGGCATTTCTAGGATATCAGTCAGGCTTATAAGCAGCACAGCAGGAACCATATCAAGGAGACCAAAGCAATTAGCAAGAAAAAGTCAATTCCCTGGTGAGACTGAGAGATGTCTGAATTCTACTACTAGCTGGTCTAATCTGAAATTTTGACTCAGTCTTGCCTGAGTTTATTCCTGATTAGAAAGGCCATCAAATGTTGTCCTTTTGGAAAGTGGTAGAAATACAAACCATATTTGACAGTCATAGGCAATATATTTTAAATCATTAAGCAGTCCAGCTCCGCCAACCCCTCAAGGAATTTAGAACCTGTATTTTGCAGAGTTTAGAGTCTTCAAAACCTATTAATTCAATAGCTGAATTCACTATAATGCTCTGAATAATCCTTAATATCCTACATCTCCAGGAAACAGTAAGAATAGGTATTTGGGGTCCTAAATAAATTTGGTTCTTCTTCACCCTAATATAATTCTCTGCAAAATCTTCATTCAAAATCCAGTTCCCCAATCAGTGCAGAATTTTTCACAAGTAAGTCAGAAGCTTCTCCTAAAGTATGTTATTTTAATGCCAAATATTTTCTAATATTACTGTTTATTACCAACACCTGAAATATTCGTCATTTTGTTGAGGATGTTCCTGTACTTGTGATAAATTTTCATTTACAGCAGTTGCTGAAATGAAAATAATTTTTGATCAATCAAAGGATTCATTGCCACATGCAGTCAAAGAAATTTTGAAATTTAATTACAGGGAGCTTGGGCTGCTCAAAACTTTATGTGTAGACCTGAGCAGAATCCTAGCTCATCTTCCCAGTTAGAGATAATATATTTTCTCAGTATCTTCCCTTTTCTGCATAGGTCATTCTGGATCTGGGCAGAGATGGAGGGGAAATGTTGGACAGTAGTTATAGTATAAAACAAACAAAAAGGTGAGAGAAAAGGCAGAAGAAGGAGAGGAGATTTACAGAAGAGGGAAAGACAAAACCACATTTTGCATGTGCTAGGTTTCCTTACTGTTTTTGGTCATAACGCTAAGAAATTTCCATCTGTATGATTATTTGCCCAGATCTCCTCAATGAGGCTCACCAGTGAAGCTGAGAGTCCTGAAATCAGATAAACCACCATGACGCCTTTACAAATACACTATAGAGAAATCAGCAAGAGCGTCACAATTTGGCTTGTCTGCTTATTTATTCTAAAGTATCTAATCTATAACATATACCTCTTTGTTATTTTGACTCCCAGATTTATGTTAACTCTAGTTTACCAGATATAGTCTTGGCATAGCTCTGACACTATATTATTGAATATTTTTTCATGAATTGCAGACTGGTTTGAGTTTGGAAAGAAATATCAAAAAGGTTTGACTGGTCCTTAAAAATCACCTCGTTTCAATCCCTCTCCCTACTGATCGTGTTTCTTTTAATGCTGCCCAGGTCACATTTGGCTTTCTGGTCTGTGAGTGCACTTTGCCAGGTCAAGTTGAGCTCCTTGACAACCAACACCCAAAATTCTTCTGCTCAGGGCTGCTCTTAATCCATTCTCGGTCCAGCCTGCGTTTGTGTTTTGGATTGCCCTGACCCATGTTAAGGACCTTGCAGTTGGCCTTCTTGAGGTTCAGGAGGTTCCCATGGTCCCACCTCTCCAGCCTTACACAGTTCCTCTGGATGGCATCCCTGCCCTCCAGGGTGTCTATACCACACAGCTTGGTGTTGTCAGCAAATTGCTGAAATTGTGCTGGATCCCACTCTCCATGTCACTGAGAAAATGTTAAACACTGCCCATCTCAAAATAGATACCTGAGGGATTGAGATTTTTATTTTGAACTATTTTAGTCTTTAAGGACTATTTTTCTAATTTTTTTTTTTTTTAAGGTTCATGTATTGATTCAATTTGCTAAGCATTGCAACCTCTGACATCTGGGGCACTCTCAGGCCTCCTGTCAGATTTTCTGCTGCTGGATTACTCACAAATCCAGGGACATAATGTCATCCTGATAAGGCTTCCATGAACAGCACTAGACACCAGCATTTAGGTGGCTGAATTATGTTCATACCCAATTTCCACAGACAATGAATATTTGCACAGGCATTTTGACAAGATTATTTGTTCGACCTACCTTAAACGCCATATTTTGGTCTCACAGGTACCACTCCTACCTAGGTTGCACTTCCTGGGCCTGCTTAACTGTCTCCATTAAGCATAGAGTAATTTAGCCTAAATATTTAATTTTTGGAGAGTTAAAATTAGTTTATGTGAAATTTATCCCCTATTTGTCTGTCTGTCATGCTGGTTTTACCGACATTCATTGTTTTAGGTTACAAGTTACTGTAAACTTGCAATCTCTTCTCAGGTTTGAGCTGAAAATTAATGTAGCTTTCCTTTGGTAATCCTTCTATGTAACATTACACCCAAAATATGGTGTTTGAGGCCTTGTAATTGTATTCAGGACAAATCAAACTATAGATTAACTCTTTGTTCCAGGTGTTGTTCATCTGTCATGGAATACACACGACAGTGTAAAATTACGGCATAAATTATGTCAAAAACTTTCAGAGAGTCTGTTACTAAACTGTTAAAGCATATGAAATGCTACTGATGTCCTCCCTCTGCTTCATATTAAATAATTAACAAAAAAGACAAATAGTGTTTTTACCATATGGAGATAAACTTGTTCTTACCATGGTTATGGTAATCCATAAGTAAATTTGCAATGTCATTTAACCGTTCCATATGTCAGTCTTAGGATATGAGGATGTCAAACAAAAATATGAGATTTTCTTAATCAGCTGCTAGAAATTGAGGAAAAAAAAAGCAAGCAGCAATTCTAGGAAGAATTTCATTTCCTGAGTTGTATCTATACTGTAGTAGTTTCAGTTCAGTGCAGGAATGACCTACTTAGCTTCATGAGACAAGGCTAAATGGTAATCTAGCGCACTGAAAAATGTGGCATGCACCCTATATCTTGACAAGAAACAAAGTAAATTAGCCTTATTCCTAGCTTGATGTTGCCCAGAAAGACAATTTCTGGTATCCAAGCTAGTTTGCTTGCCACAAATGTGAGAATCTTTCCACAATAGTCACTCAGGTCTATTGTTTTAGTACCACCTGTAAGAGTTATTTCCCCAGTGATTCCTGATATTTTTTTTCTAACTAAACAAGACACTTATGATGTCTGCCTAAATCAATCTATCGGTATGTATTGGTTAGCATCTGACATTTGCAGGCAGTAGAAATAGAGGCTTTTAAACCAGAGATGAAAAGATTACAGCTACCCCAACAGAGCTGTTCTATCTGGCATCACCCATATTGCCACAGGCTACATAAGAAGTGCCTTGATGCATTTATTAGATGTTTGTGCTTAGAATATATCTCTTGATTCTGGATGTAAAAGGTTATTCTGCATCATGTTAATGTGCAAATCTAAAATAATTTGTAAATACCTCCATCAGGCTGACAAATAGGGTTGTTGACAGTGCTGCTGCTGGGGAAAGAAAAACACTGGGTTATATGGGAGGAATTCCTCACACAGAAAACAATATGGCACCAAAAAACTTGAATCACCTGAGTGACATGAAAATGCCTCCAAAATACACTACCCAGTGCTGTATTGTGTGAAATTATGTCTGTAGATATCTGAAGAAATGCTGCATAGTGACTGGTTTAAAATCACCACCGCAGACGTGTCGTGGGCTTTTTTCATCATTACCTCACAATATACCTCAGTTTTGAAATGAAATGTGTTTTCAGATATACACCTGAGAATGTCTAACATGGATAAATAAAGGCAAAGAAGAGAGTATGTCACTGACACAAAAAGGGTAATGCAGAGTTTAAAATGAAGTTGCTTACACATAATTTGCCAGTAACACAATTCAGTTGCATTATGTTCATAAAGAGCCCCGGGCAAAATTTCCCTTGTAGGTACAAGTTCTGCTCAGCATGTAGCCTGTAGGATCAGCTACAGGGACACCTTGACTTTGCCATTTCTGTAATCCAAAAGAAAACAAATGCACAGACATGTAAGAAAAACTATACGCATTTCTTCACTGGTGAAAATTCTTTATAGTCTGATTCCAAACAGAAAGTATAATTGGACAATTAGACACAATATTAAAAATATTTATGGATATCAATGTAGAATTAATATACTGAACATAACTGTATATCTTATTGTGTTAATATGTAATCAATAGGTCGTTATGACTATCAGCAGTATTACCGAACTAATTTTCTCTTCCCAGGTATTTTGTTTGCATTAATTCAGTGACACAAGGTAATGACATGTCATGCAATGCAATTATTCAAATCAATAACCTTCCACTTAATAAAGACAAAGTATAACATTAGCATTGGATACTACATCCTAGTTCCTCCTGCTCTTTAACTGCCTGCGAAAAGGCAAAATTTTCAGATTCTGCTATGGAATATATTGCAAATACTCTAAAAGCTATTCACACCAATATAGGGTTCCTGTTCTCCATTGATGATTCTGCCCTTCACATACCCATGGCCTAGATCCAGAAGGGACACAAGTATGATGGTTCTAGATACCATTACCAGAGTGAAGTATGCAGTTCTCAGTCAGATTTCTCTTCTTATAAAGGAGGGAAAAATGATGCATCACTGTAAGCAGTTAATCCAATAGATCAGAACATATGTCAACTAATTACACTATGTGATGGACTCACTTCATTTGCCTAAAGGCAGGAAACAAGTGCTATTTAGGGTGTCCCAAGGTAATATTGTCCAGCATTGAGGTCCAGAGAGACACAGATCTCCCTCGTGGTGTTTGTCTGGAATGTCCCATAGAGTCTCAAATGGCAATCCTAGTACATCACTTTTCCGCATTTCCCGAAAGATTGCCCTTAAAAAAGTGGCAATAAAAAAGAGATGTTTAGGTTCTGTGCATCAAAGAAAAGCACAGAACAGCCTTCTATTTATTATCTGCAGCCATAAGCTTTAAAAGGTATATCTTCTTCCTTTAAAGTGAAGATGAAAGTTGCGAGACTTGCATTATCTTGTGAATCTGAAAGTATATCCTTAAGAAGTCATCAAAATAACTGCAAGACAAGCAGTAAAGAAGTGACATTAGCAGAAGGAGTCTTCTTAAATCATTTATACTGTAATGCTTCTGAGATATCTGTCATAGAATCAAAACAGCTAAAATTCTGTGTGAATGAATGTCTCCATCCATCCATCCATCCATCCATCCATCCATCCATCCATCCATTACCTGAAGCTCTTTCCAAAATTCAAAGTACTTTTGGCCTTTTCTTCCCCCCACCCCACCTTTTTGGACCACAGACTAATTATTATGAGAAAGCATAGAAACATAATTATGATAATATCATTTCGATTCACTCCTGAGTTAAAAAACTTCCTAATCCATATCTCCTTAGCTAAAACCCTCCCTTAAAAAAGCATCAATCCCTTTGCAGGAAAAAAATTTTGTTGGACAGATCTTTCCTATTGATCCCATGATTTGATCTTTTTGGTCTTAAATTATTCTGAACAGAGGCATCACACCCAGATACCTGGAATGACCTGTACCTGGTAATTTAGGTCACTGGCCTAACTGTGTTTTGCATATGTTCAATTTCTTTCAGGCATTTTGGACTTGTTACGAAAGATCAATCTGTTTGACAACTGTTATACTGGTCTTACACTTACCATGCACATATAAAACATTGTATGTTTTTCAACACTACATATGTTGTTCATAATCACTTATTTGCACAGGACTGCAATGATCTTCACAGCAAAAATCGTCAAGCAAAAAGTAAAAAGAAGTCCAAAGAATGCTTTGATAAAAGCCAATATTAAGACTTTAAATTCCTGAAAGGTTTTTTCAGTCAGGTATTCAGAATTAAAAAACACAAATTAATTTTCTGCTTACTAAGAAAAAAATAAAGGAAAATAAAGAGGAAAAAAAGGTTTTTGTTTTTCCCAGAACTCTACATGCTGTATACTATTGCAAATAAGTGTAATTTGTGGAAGAAAATAAAGCAGCTAAAAAGGATGCACAGTGGTTCACTAAATTATTCATTCAAGCATTATTGATCTCAGATGAATTAGCAAATGGCCTGCTCTAGCTGAGCACAAAGTTATTCATCTTTGATTTTAATCTTAGAGAAAGCTGAGCTACATTATATTAATGAAAACCACAAAAAACCACAATAGGCAATTTCCCCACAAAATGTTTAACAACAGAAATTAAGAAACTATGTTTGTATAGTTCAATAGCAAAAATCAGAATTGTGACATTTGTGTTCCAATCTAATCGAAAGGATTCAGCAAAAGTACAAGGTGGTAAAAGTAGTTTAAAGAGAAGGTGCAGCCTTACGATATTAACTTTACCAGGAGTCTTGTGGGTTCAGTCACTATTCTAGATTAGCCACAGAACCCAGACTTTCATAGTTTTGTCTAAAAGGAGATAATATCATTTCACTTCCAGAACAGGTTTTTTTTCCCTGCTTCTGCCACCTATATTTTCTCAAATATCTTCTCAGTAAAACACTCAGAGGCACGCAAAATGTAAATCTTCTAAGAAGAAGTTTTGGTAATGCAATTTTTACCTGTGATTCAGGTACCATTGGACAAAAAAAAAAAAAAAAAAAAAAAAAAAAA
>VZRS01013457.1:64993-88975 GCA_013398055.1 Ifrita kowaldi
ACAAACAAGCAGATAAGAAGACTTGTTGGATAGTTGGATATTAGGTGTATCAACAAATTCAGTCCAAGAACAAGGCAGAGCCATATCTGTGAGTCATGTAGGTTTATGCCTCGGTGGGTATGCACAGAATGTGTATAACATGAAGCACTTTGCTACAGTCCCTGTGGAGAAATCAGTGAGGAAGATGAACATTTTTATTTTAAAAGTACTTGGCCCACAGATAAGGTAGGATTAAATTGCCTAAAGTTATTGTGTACGACAGTGTTATGCCTGACCTCCAGGTGCTAATCCAGTGAGTTACATGTGTCCGGTACAGACTGTGTGATATTCATTCATCCTTTCAGAGGGTCTTCAGGTACCCTGAAGTACCACAAAAAAATTAACTTTGTGGATAGAAAATTAAAACCCAATCTCCAGGTTCATTTGTTCTTAAACTTGAGAAATTCAAAACAGACACTTGCCCAAAATATCCTGGTCACTTGGCTACAGCCAAGAACATACTTCACCCCATCTTTGAAAGCTGCACTGTTCTGCAGAACAAGATTTATATATTTATGGAAACAAAAAGAGAACGGGACTTCTGGAGGCTTTTTTGTGTGGTGTATAGGTAGCTAAGCTAATACAGAGAAATCTTTGGCTATGATCTTTATAGGAAGACAGTACTGATTTCTACATTAAATAATCTTAAACCTTTTAACAAGAATCATGTTTCAAAAGTAATTTATCTTAGATGAATCCCCTAATTTCTATGCTACAAAATCTGTCTCATTCTTTCACTAGACAGAAAAGGAATTTGTCCTTCCTTTCCACATTGTGGTAAAGATACAAGTAGCAAAAGCAACCCTCTTTGTACATCATAGCTGCTGTTTTCCACCTAGATTAGGTCGTAATTGTCTTCTGACTCATCTAGGTCTACTAGGTTGGTGCTATACACTTCTAGTCATTGTATAAATGGTATAAAACTCCTTAGACTCTTTTATGAAACCGAATGTTCATAGTGGACTCCCAAGGGTCATTAAAATGAGACTTCTGGTGGTCTCAGTGATGATGTCCATTCTGAAAACTGCACCAGAATGGGTAGCTGCAGAGATGGCGCTGACCCAGTCTAGTTCACCGGGAAGAAAAACCAGGCTGAGGAGAGCTATTGTGTGTTGTGTGTGTCAGCAGTCTGCTGGCCAGAGGGCAGGGAAGAACCAGCCAGACCAAAGGGGTACCATGCTCCTCGCTGCTGTCTGTTTCCTGGGGAGAACATCATGTCAAACAAGGAGGGCTTCCTGGATTAATTCTGGAAAGAAAACCAATTTTCACTATGATACAGAAAAAGCTTTTTCAGTTCATCCTGTAGACCGAATACCATTGTCTCAATAATTTTTGTTTTTATTATGTGAAACACAGATACAGTTTGAGTACATGAAGTCAGATTTAGACCCATATGCTCGAGGACCTTCAAATGAGAAAATTTTCATAGAAAGACAAGCACAAAACCCATATGAGTAATCCAACATTCCCAATTGTAGTACAGCTGTGCAGGAAAAGCAGTAAGAGTTCTCATTTCACATACAAAGAAACTGCCACAGGCTCATTAAAAGAGATCTCAGAGGATATTAGAGGACCTGTGCCCCCTTGGCTGTTCTGCCAGCTCATCTTCTGCATCTGCTGAAGGAGTGTCTGTAGTTTTGTCAGAGGGTGTACTGTGAGTGTCTGTTTACAGGACCTATAAACATTTGACTAAGAAAAAGCTTGTAACTTGGAAATTCAACCCAAATCTGGTTGCACATACACTTTATAGGAAGGACAACAGAAGTTTACCTGAAAAACTAAAGTAGAGGCAGAGTAGTCACGGGGTGACTTCTGTTACAGGACCTGGGTGGGCTTTGTCATCAGATGTGACATACAACAGTCAGTTGATATATTAAAGCAATGAAAATGTATACCTTGCCTCACAAACATATTTTTATTTCAGAATAATTCATTTTTAATCCATAAATCACAGGAATTTTGGTTCAAGCAAGCCATTAAGAATTTTTCAAGTGAAAGATATTTTCTAGACTTTCGCTATATTTGCCAGAAATAAAATTAAATTGTCCTTTAATTTATTAGTTTATCGAACTTTACATCAAGACACCAAAATGTGTAAAACTTTAGTCCAAACTGTAGATAATTTGCCTCACTTACTATATGCCTGATATAGGAGATGGTATAAGGTTTGCTGTAGATTTACATCCAATATTTAGAACGTGACACAGAAAATAGCAGTGGAAGAAAAAATGGATGAAATTTTTGAGAAAGTGCTCTAACACAAGTTCAATATCTCAGCTCTTGCTCTAAGACTTGAGACATGCAGTGAAAGTAAAAAATCAGTGAGGAAGGCACTAAGAAACTGCAACAAGTTTCTGTTTAATAAGACTTTCACAGCTTCTTTGCATGTGAAATCAAAATTCTTGTTACTTCAGTGGCAGTAATATACTGTGATTGTATTATATTAGGTTATATATACTACAGAATGGATTTTATGTAGCTCAAGTTTTTGTGCAGAGCTTCATACTGTTGGGACATCTTGCATATTTGGAATTTGTTTGTAAATTGATGTGCAGAATTAATTTAGAGCAGTTACAGGAAAACACTAGCTGGAGGAATCAGTTGCCTACTGCTGGTAGTGGCTGTTGGATTAACAGAAGAAAATTACTCAGTGGGAAAACCAACTGACAATTTGAAGGAATTTAAATCAAAATTATTTCTTTTTTATTAGTGGGTTGGTATTTCCTCACATAGTATATACACACTTATTCCAGTACTAAGTGAAATTTAATGCATTAATAATGTTTGTTCTCTTCAGTGATGGACTCCTGGGCCAGAGCAGTAGTGACTTGAACCATTTGCTGGCCTTTCCTGCAGTTCACTGGCATGGTTAGATTGACTGGTCCATGTGCCCTAACAAAACTCTTCTTCCTGAATGGGAAACCTTCAAATAGTTATGAAGCATGGCTAGAAAATAAATGTGAACAAAACTGTCTTATCTCCTGATAAGAAGGATCCTGGAGAAGTCCACAAGAATAAATTCAATTTGAAAAATTACTGCACTGTAAATGCATAATATTATTTTCATGACTCAATATAAATGTCAGAGGTGACTCAGTCACTCCATATCTCCCTATCTCTGCTGCTGCAGCTACATGGTTTGAGAGAGGCTGGATGCTGAAATGTCAGGGGGAATATCAGGTAAGAAATGTGTGCCCTCTGTTTTGTTCAGCAGTTATCCTGCCTTTTTATTTCAAAGTTTCTAGTAGAGCACGTTCAATTAGGATTAATGGGCTTTTAAGTACTAATATATGGAATCCAAGATAAGCTGCATAAGGCCAGAGAAAGGTCTTTACCTCTAAAACTCAAAGGTCTGTTGAACACTGACTGGTCCCTTTGCTGCTGATCAGAGGAGAATGAAATGTGCCTTAAATGGGAAAAGCCTTTTTTTACTTCTGTATCAGCCTGTGCCTGTGGTAAGAGTTAGGGTGAGCTGACACTGCTGTGCACCAGAAATGTAACAGCTGTTTTGTCACCTGTCAAGGACACCAGAAGACGCTGATATCTGGGCAGCTGCTCCTGAAGTGGTTCTCTAATACTCCGCATGAGTGAATGATCCATCCCCTGGAAGGGCCACGTTCTGTTCACTCAAAACTGTTCCCACATATTGGCACATAAATAGTGCTCTGAGATTTCATCTTGGTTCAGTGTTTCTCTTCCCAACAGCTAGATATTGATTAACATTGAAAAATATGCAAACACATTGCTTTAAGAAACTTTATAAGAAGGGTTCATTACTGGTGTTAACATCCTTTTCCGGAAAAAAATTCTAAGCTCTTTTTCCAACTTCGGTAAAATCAGGTGTGTTTCATAGCATGCATCAAATGCTATCAAAGGCAATGTTGAAAAATATGTCTCTGATAATACTTCACAGTCCCACTGTCAGTTCACTGACAACGTTCATTACATTGGAGAATAACTTTCTGAGAGGAAAATGGTTGTGACTAAAGGTTGTGACTAAAGTAGTTGACACATGAAGATGAAATTTTGCTGTGTTGCAGGATTTTGTCCTTTTGCTAGACCTTATAATAAGAATAGAAAACACATTAAAAAGAAAAAAAGCAGTAAGTTAAGATAATGCAACTCTACAGGATTTGTTTCCAAGAACATCAGCAGTTCCCATTAATTTTAGTAGGCGTCAATAATTCTCAGATCCTCAGTCTTTTTGAGAGGGCAGATTTCCCAAGTGATATCAGTTGGTTTTTTCCCAGCAAAATCAATGAATGGATTCTATCTGCATTGGTCAGTATGAAATATTTCAGATACATTTCATGCTTTTGACTTTGAGATTAAAATTAAATGGACCTTAGACCAATTATATTGTCTATACAACCACATATTGCCACATACTAGTTTTGACTTCTTATAAAGACTATACACATGCAAGAATAACTACCTTAACACCTTTGATTTTTAGGCAATCTACACCCATGCCTATATTGAGTCTTCAACCCACAGTCCTGAAGAACTGCAGAATGATCCTCTGCATGATAGCGTTTTACCTGTGAGCATTTAGCTTCCTCCACTCCCATCATATAAACTTGAACTAGAGGTTGTATAAGCTGTTGCCACCATAAACTGAACTAAAAACTAACCTAAACAAGACAGTGGGAAATAAATGACCCAGCAGAGAAAGCTCGTGGCTTCACCAAAGTAAAGCCAAAATATGTGTTTAATAATGTTCATAACAAGGAGATCAGATGCAGCAGCCCTAAGTGTGGCATTTGTTAGTTATGACAGAAAGACTTCTCTGCACAGTGTAGACACATAACTCCAAAGCAGAGTGATGAATGGAACTAAATTCAATGGAGCTTTATGCATAAAAAGTGGTCTGAGACTATAAACATCATGTGTGTGCCTGTATTCTCTGCCTGTGTTCACCTGCTCCTGGGAATTCCCTCGAGGAATACCATGGCTACATCCAGGTAGGTAAAGTGGGTATAAACACTATGTCACTCAACTTTGGCGCAGAAGATTGCTCTCTGCCCCGTGGAATATTTTGACAGTGTTTCATGCAAGGAGATCAGAAGAAAGGGTCAGAGGCAAAAAATAAACTCAGCCACTTTAGAAATAGGGTCCAAAATCAAGACAATTAACAGAGAAAATACAAGAAGTTTTTCACTAAGAAGGAGAAAGAAAACATACAATTGCAAAAGAGAAAAGACGATAAAACAGAGAAAAGAAGGGATCTGGGCCTTAAAGCAGATTGGTAGCAAAATAACAGTTAATATTAGAATGCTGTTGCAGAAAAGGAAAAGCCTCATTCTAGCGGAATAAAAATCCGATATTGGGGTAGATTGTGAAAAAGATAACATATCAATTCTTTAGAAACAGATTAGACAACTGTTATAATAAGTGTTTAATTCTAGCAACTTAAAAATATGTAAATTAATGGTGCATCTTAGAGTAAACAAATACATAAATGATATGGAAAAGATTTATTTGTAGAAAAATGTAATGATTTAAGAAGAAAAAGCAGGGAAAAAGTTGGAAGAAGGGATAGCAACCTACGGTGTAAAAAGCCCGTGTCAGTCATTCTTTAAAGATTCTAGGGAAGAAATTGATCTAAGTTCAATAACAGTTAGATCTAAGTGCAATAAAGATTCAATCTAAGAATTAGGAAAAGTTTTTGGTTCGGTTTCTAAGACCCTGGATCAAGCTAGCTGGAGTTGCCTTCCCTGGACCATTTAAATACCAGTATTTGTCCTGGAAAGATATGTAGCAACATATATACATTCTTAGAAGGTTTGTATCAGGTTAATTTCTCATATGCATAACAACCTAATTTATCAGGTGGTTTTTAGCTCTTTTTTAGCCATACAAGACAAATGAATTAATGTGTACATTTTTATGGAGTCTAAAGACAAATTATTAATTTAAAGTACATATACTTCTTTACTAAAAGAAAGAGAAATAACATACCAGGACTGTAAAACTGGAATAGCAGTCAAATGTGAGTGAATTAACACCTCCTTTGCCTCTTATGGACTGCATCAGGCATAAATCCATTGTAGTTTAGAGGCTCCAGAGCCAAATGAATGACTGGCAGAATTTAAAACTTCATTGACGTGGGTTTGGTAACAAGAAAACAGTTAGGTCAAAACACAGGACTTTAACCTGACTTCCTTTCTATGGTTCTTTCCTTATTTCTAGTTCTGAGTGTCTATTATGGGATGTGCATGTACAGCAACAGCATGTTGGGATGACAGATAAAATGACACCAGCAACAAAGGCATTGCAAAATAATTAAAATATTCTGCCTTTGCTGCCACTGCTGTGAAGTGTCTGAATTGTATGATCCAAAATCAGAACCATTATCAGATGCGAATAAGAGGCATAATTTCAGTCAATAAGACAGTGAAATAATGTCTTTGAGATGATTGAACATTGCAATTATGGAAGCCATACAGAGGGTGGAATTCTCAGAGGATAAGCTAAAGAGAGCAGCAGAGATGTTCAAAAGGTGATAATTTTGCATCTCAAGATCTGATCCTTTCTTTTATAGCATTTTGGTTTTGAGGTAGTTAAACCTGGCAAACTTCAAGTAAAAAATGTAGCCAGACAACCTCAAAAAAACCCAAACCAATCCCAAAACCAAAAAATCCAAGACAGAACCCAAACCACCCCACAAAAACAAGAATATGAAACTGAAACTGTTCCTGTTGCTTATACTTGATCTCTCTTCCACACCAATGAAATCCACTGGTTTGGGGTTTTTTTCTGCAGCTGAATGCAAGTAAACTTGAAAAAGTATCACTAACCAAAATAATGAGAACATATGTATTCATCTGTGCCAATGTCAAAACTAGATGTAACACTACTTCAGACTCTGTTCGAAATTTTGTTGTGAATCCAGTCTACATTTCTCAGCACGATGGGCTTTCACTCCTGCTCTCTCCGCTGAATGCAGAGCATTACTGACATGAGCAAAGGTGACCTTTGCTGGACCCCTTATCACCCATCAAGACTGAAAACATTTTTCAGAATATGATTGAAAGGCTTGTTGGTCCTGCACAGTTCTTCATGTTGAACCCTTGTCATGGGTGAGATGAACTGAATAAAATCCTGCATGGATTTCAATACTGGGATATACTTAAAACCTTTCAAGCTGACAGCTTTTACCCTTTTTGATTATTTCACACACTCACAGACTTTCCAAAGCCACATTCACTCGAGTCTTCACTTTCCAGTGTTGGGAAAGCTGGGCAGAGTCATGTCAGCTGGTGCCACGAAGCTGCCCATGCCTATGGGTCTCAGACACATAGTGTTTGGGTGCATTACTGGGTTCTTCAGCTCTGCTGGAATCTTGTCCCCGTTTTACAGCTTGTTTTTCTCTATCTGAACACTCTGTTTGCAGATGCACAACATATCCAAACTAGTGGTTCTGCCTCATGTTCTGTATCAACCACATGGTTCAGCATGTGTCACTTCTTTTAGTTCCAGGTTTTGTCATAATTCACAACCAGTCTGTGCCTGTTGCAGGTAGTAGGCAGTAGGATTATGCTTGGGAGTTCAAATGTTCAGTTTCACTCATTCACACATACACACAATTATCTGCCACCAGTCAGCATTCATAATCCTAAGTATTTCTCACCTACTCCAACCCTCCTGATTCCCTTCTCCTTTTGAGCGTTTGGGACTTTTCAACATCTTGAGTTGTGTTTTCTTCTCAGGAAAATCCAGGAGTGGAGTGGGTGCCTGGTCTCATTCCAGAACAGAGGCTGGGAGAAGTCACCACACCCCTTAATACAGGCACATTGCTTGTTCGTAATAACTGTCCAGAAGAGTTTTCTTTCCCATGGACTATGTAGGGTGACAGGGGGAATGAGCTTTTCTAGGCTGAACTTAGCTTTTGTGAATACTCTTTCCTATGCCACTTACACTAAAGACCTCAATGGAATGGTCCTGACAAAAATTCATTTATGATCCTTTAGGCATCTATGCATTTTTTTCTAAATTTGAGCTTAAGTCTGTTTCCAACCCAAGAGTTCTGCACTGCCTAAGCACTTTTGAAAATGTTACAAGTCAAAAAAATTTGTAAAGAACTGCACAGAAACAGGCCCAGTTAAATATGTCCAGGCAAATTAAGGCTTACAAAATCCAAATATTAAACCCTTGCAAAAATAGCTTTAACTATTGCATGGTCCTGCTTCTTCCCCTTCTAAGGGGTATTTCATTTTGTACTTGTATATTCCACCCGAAAGCAGAAATACTAAGAAATTCTTGATGTACTTCCAGGCTATCTTATATGATTTACTATTCATCCCTGAAATATATATATTTTTACTCTACAAACTTACTGGCAGGTGTGCATGAAGTTGAATTTATGCAAGAACATTTGCCTGAAGAGGACGAGGTAAATTCCGGGTGTGATCTGTCTGGTATTTTCTCATGTTTTAATGTGCCTTGACCTGCTCATCTCTTTTAATGTCTGCAGGCACCCCTGGGAAACTGCAAAGAGCTCTGACGGGCTGCTCTTCTCTGATAAAAGACAGCAAGAGAACATTCAATTTCAAAGGTTTGTTTCTAAAGGACAGTGCTTGTTGCAAGGTGGCTACAATAAAAAATAAAACTATTTTTGCTGGACCAGATTTTGCTGTCAGTTTAGAGTCCTGCAATTTCAGGAATAGCTGAGATTTGCACCTCTGCAACTGATAGGAAACCAGCTTTTTATGTGTTAAGGCAGAAGAAGCAATTTCCATTACAGATTTTTTTTCCTCTGTATTTTTTTCCCTTTTCAAACTCTTTTCCTTCAGTTTCTTGGAAGAACTTGAAGCTGTTACTTTTCAAGCTGAAAATTCCACACTTCAGAGACCTAGATGCCCAATATTGTGCCTCTTGAGCCTGCATTATCTCTGTGTATCAGAGTGCATCAAGTGTTTATCTCTGCTGTTCTGGTTTGAGAAGATTGATGCTTCTCTGTTCCTTCATAAATTGTTTCTCAAGTATGAGAAAAAGTGAGAGTGTCTCCAAAGTGGATTTCAAGGAATTAATTCGTTTTTGTAGAAAGCTAAGAAAAATATTTGGGAACTACTGCAACTTTTCTATTAAGTAATATTTTAGATAATGTTTTAAGCACTTTAACCATTCAGCAGCTACTGAAGCCCACTACACTGTATGTTTCTTTTACAAGTATCAAACAGCTCAAAAGCCGTAGAAATCATTGATATGAAAATTATGCTTCGTTAAAGTAATGGCTGTCTTGCTGATGTGCTGTCACTGCACCTCATGGCACAGGGCAGTCAATCCAGTACCCAGAGTTGTTCCTCTCTGCTTCTTGTATTCACATGCCCTCTTTTGTCTCGAACCTCTTTGGGGAGCAATTTCTTAGTAGATGTAATCTTAACATGCCAACTGGAGCATAAGTACTTATCTAGTAACCCTCAGACATTGCTACAAGTGCAGAGAATTGAGATGTTAAAAAAGCAATAGTAGTAAGGTATTCCTATATATGTTCTTCATGTGAGATTGACATCACAGGGCGGTAATGTCCACTGTACTGACACTGAGGTCCTGTGGGTTATGTGTGTTTGTCAGAAAATTTCACTGCACTTCGAATGTACTCTACAGGTAGATAATTGCCTCCTTCCTGAATTGCACCGAGACGCTATCTGGAAAGAAACTACACTGGACCTGTAGTGTTTCACATCACTAAATCCCCAATCTGAGCATAGCTCTTGTAAGTGCCTTTAAATGGATGAAGTGCAATACTCTGAGTTTATTTTCAGAGCAGCTATGAAGTGGAATGAGCTTGGAATAGCTCCAGGCATATGCAGTCTAGGGCAATTTGAATGTGTTCAGACGAGGTCCCCATATCCAGAGGGACACAATTACAGACTCAGCCAGGTATAGGTGTTGCTACTAGCACATTATGCTATTAAACCATGAATTCTCCCATTGAGCCTTGCTGCCACTAAGGGGACGTGCTTTCTAAAGTTCTACAAATGAGTTTTTGTGCTTGCTAAGGTCATAAATGGAAGCACGGTTTTCTTTAAGTACACTAATGTGCACAAAGGTTCTTCCAGTTCCTGCATTATTTTCATATTCATATTTGCAATTTTAGACTATACTGCTGAAAGGTTTTTAGGATACCAGTCAAGACCTTTAGAAAACAGCTGACTACAGAACATAATAAAAGTTCAAAAGGTATTGTACTGTTTAGAGTGCCTTGATTTTCCTATATTTAGAATTCTTATATTATTTTGACATCATTTTTCTGTTATTAGCCTGAAACAAATCACTATTTGCTTGCCAACTATTAATAAAATGTCAGGTGGTTTTGTTAATAAAATAAAAGCAATATTAATTAAGAACATACAATGTAAAACTTTGCCTTAGTAAGCATACAAAAACGATAATAAAAGCGTTGAAACACTTATCTGATTTACACCAGTGAAGTGTCTAAACTGGATTGATAAAACCAGAAGCTTCACCGAAAATGTATCTGTCTGTAATGAATTGTGCAGAAATATGTAAGCCACTCCTCAAAAAGGAAAAAGACTTTCTTCTCTGGATGTGATCCTGTGTACCGCAAGGTCATTTAGGCTGGCTCAGATCTTACCATAAATGTGTCGAGAACCACATACAACAAGTAATAATCATAATAAGGCCACTTGACAAAAGTGATTGCCTGTGTGTTGCAAATTAAAGTCTTTCCTGGGAGCTATACAAAATATATAGTGACAGCAAATAGATGTAATTCTTCAGTTCCTTGCTTGGAACCAGCCAGTGCTTATGTTCACACAGAGAGAAAAAAATACCCATAGCAGCTATTCAGTGTTGAAGATTATAAAGTGGACTGTCACTTTCACAGGTGCACAGGGATATTAGTGAGTCTCTGCTCCTCCCAGGGGCTCCAGAAGCAATTGGCCATTTTTCTCCTTTCTGTGTCCAGCAACACAGAAGTAACTAGATCTGTGCCTGAAAGAGGAAGGGTTTTTGCAGAGATGACCCTGAGCTGAGTGGAGGAGAGCTGAGCAGACACTGCACTGATATTCTGGATCCTCACGGGTGTTCTGAGCACTTCCTCTCCTGCTATCCCAGGCAGACAGACTGATACCAGTAAAGGTAGCATCTTCTTCTCTGCAACCATGAACGTTCTTTTGGGTGCAGTCTACTTTCTATAACTTTATGCTTAAAACCACTGTAATACCTGCCTCAGCTGGCAGTCTAAAAATTTGGACCATATCTGACAGTTCTTACCCGCCCTGCATGTACCTTCTAAAAACACCTTTTTGTTTGGGAGAAAATTGTTTTCTGAGACAGTGAGGTTTTTCACCTTGGTTTTGATGTGAGACTGCACACATCAAATTCCCACTATTCATCATCCATGGTATTTTTAGCCCACACCTCTCTTCCTACAGTGTCCCAGGGCTATATTCTGAAAAGGAGTAGTCACACCTCTGGGTATGACCCAAATCACCCAAGTCTTTGTGTCAGTGTTGGAGTACATATCTCTGTTATAAGCTAAGCAATGGAGAGATCTCTGTGTCCTTAGTACATATACTGGCAAAAAAAATCATCCTTTGGCTTTGTGACAATGGTCAGGATTGTTGGGGCATAGAGCTTCTGGAGATGCTTCACTGATGCCTATCTTCTAATATTAGACTTCTAATATGAATATCTAAGAGTATCTGAGCACTGGTACGGGTTGGGGGCTGACCTGCTAGAAATCAGATTTGCGAAGGACATGGGGGTCCTGATGGACAACAAGCTGCCATGAGCCATCAATGCTCTTGTGGCCAAGAAGGGCAGTGGTATCCCGGGGTACATTAGGGAGAGCACTACCAGGAGGTCGAGGGAGGTGATCCTACTCCTCTACTCAGTCCTGGTGAGGCCACTGTGGAGTGCTGTGTCCAGTTATGGGCTCCTCTGTTCAAGAGAGGCAGGGAGCTCCTGAAACAGGTCCAAAGATGACTTAGGGAAGAGGAACGGCTGAGGGAGTTGGGCCTGTTCAGCCTCGAGAGCAATTGAGAGGGGACCTCATCAATGTGCATAATTGTCTAAAGGGGGCATAACCAGATGGATCCAGGCTCTTCTCAGTGATGACAAACAGTAGGACACAAGGCAATGGGCAGAAACTGATGCAGAGGAAGTTCCACCTGAACATGAGGAAGAACTTTACTGTGTAGGTGATCATGCACTTGAACAGATTGTCCAGAGGGGCTGTGGAGTCTCCCTCACTGGAGATATTCCAGAACCCTCTGGATGCAATCCTCTGCCATGTGCTCTGCAATACCCCTGCTTGAGCAGGGAGGCTGGGCCAGATGACCCACTGTGGTCCCTTCCAACCTGACCCATTCTGCGATTCTGTGATTTGAGTACCAAAAAATAACTACATACAAATGAACTGTGTGATCCTTTTCAGCATTTTCTGCTTATTTCCACAGACAGCCTTCATACTGGCATCTGGAATCCTGGTTTTAATCTTGGAGAACTTCTCTAGCTCAGGACTTCCACAGAAGCTGAAGATTGCTGAATTTAAAGGATTTGCTATTTTTGTGTCTGTTTGTGTACTAAGTACCAAGTTGTTCAGTCAAGTTGTGGATTTGGAAGGACGTATTCATTCCTTTAGCATGGATGTTGAAGTAGATGATCCCCAGACATGCCTTCCGATGCCAAATGTTCTGTGATCAAAGCTGCTATTTATTGAGGAGAATTTGTGCAATTCAAATAATATATTTTTGTTAATCCTTTCACATTTTTTTCACAAATAAATTCTTCCTTCTAGGTTATGACTATTTAAATCAATGTCTATGATTTCTGTTCTCAAAAAAACCAGTATGAAAAAGTAAATTTCATGAGTGTGCTTTGATGGTGGCTAAGGGACAAGATTAAATGCATTCCTACATGCACATCAGAGAAGGAAGGTGATGTAGCTAGTTTAATGAGTTATTTATGGTTTTGAAGTATCCTCTCAAATATTGAAAGTAATGTGACTTTAATGAGCCATGTGCAATCGGTAGCTTTTGCTTTGTTGAATATTTTCCTCAGGGTAAACTGAGTCATTAATAATAATTAGGAATTGAGTAGCCAGTTACAGGGTTGAGTAGGAAGTGAGGTAAAAGCCATGCTGTTTGGAAGCAAGATATCTGTACATACACAGAAAGGGAGTTTGAGGTCATTAAAAGCCGTGGGCTGGGATTAGTGGGCTCTATCGTGTGCATTATTAATGAATCTACCTAGCTCATGCAATTGAAATTTCTGATTAATCATAAATGAAGTATCTGTAAATAGAATAATTCAGCATGAGGTAAACAACCAGATTTTAATTTCCAGTGGATGGAAATTGTAGCAGTAGATGGTAGATAGATTTAAATTTAGATTATATACAGAATTAGATAAGGATAAATATAAATCAATAGGAACGCTGATTGCATTTCCTTTTTTTATATCTGCCTCACACTTGCTTCATTCACTGAGAAGTTCTTCTTTAAGGGAATGCCTTCATGTACTTCCCTTTCAAGGTTTTTCTACTTTTACTATGAAATTTCACTATGAAAACTGATAATTTGTGCACTCTCTCTCTTCCTTGCCTTGGGCAACAACACCTCTCACTAGACCAGGTTGCTCAAAGCCCCATCCAGCCTGGCCTTGAACACTTCCAGGGATGGGGCACCCACAACTTCTCTAGGCAAACTGTTCCACCACCACCCTCACAGTAAAGAATTGCTTCCCAAGATCTAATCCAGATCTACTCTCTTTCAGTTTGAAGCTATTCCTCCTTGTCTTACCACTACAGTTCCTGACGAAGAGTCCCTCTCCGACTTTCTTGCAGGTCCCTTCAGATACTGGAAGGTTGATATGAGATCTCCATGCAAACTTCTCCAGCTTGAACAACTTTCTCAGTTTGACTTCATAGGGAAGGTGCTTCTGTCCCCTTATCAACTTGGTGGCCCCCTCTGGACTTGCTCCAACAGTTCCATGTCCTTATTGTTTTGGTGGCACCAGAGCTGGATGCAGTACTCCAGGTGGGGTTTCACAAGAGCAGAGTAGAGGGACAGAATTCCCTTCCTCGACCTTCTGATGGGGTTTCTTTTGATGCAGCCCAGGATTCCATTGGCTTGCTGTGCTGTGAGCACACATTGCCCTCTCATGTCGAGATTTTCATCACCCTCAGGTCCTTTTCCCCAGGGCTGCTCTCAATCCCTTCTCCACCCAACCTGTAGGTGTGTCTGGAAGTGTCCCAAGCCAGGTGCAGGGTCACATAAAATTGAAAGCAACATAGTACCCTTTTTCCAGAGAATTCTTCTTCTCAAGACCATCTTTAAGTAGGCAGAGGATTAAAAACCTGACTGGGTTGTGCCAAGCCCTTTGTCTGTAAAGCATTCAGGTACTTCTTTGGAGAGTGGCTTAGACCATGAGATAATTAGTTATTCTGCCTTTAGAGCAGACTTAACTTTCCTATAGTAAATAAAGCTTGGGGCCACACACGGGAAAATAAACTTGAGTAGCTGCTCATTAAGTAATCATCATCCATTCCATCCACTAAATGATATGAGAGTGTGACGGAAAATTGTGCACATTCATAGAATTTCATATAGTACATATAACATATTCACCAGAGGGCAAATTATGGTAACATTTGAATTATTCTCTTCAGCAATTTTATACTTCTCTTGCTGTTTCTTAAAACATTATATCTGAGAGATATTAATGTGCAGTGTTTCCTTCAGGAGTTTTGCTGATGTTTATTTGTAAGTCAATATATTCTGCCTGATTGCTCCATTTATTAACTTGGATTTCATATATTTGTGTACTAGTGCTTAGACAGCTTAGACAGGGACCAAGGAGATGGTTAAGGCCCAAATCCAATCTGTTTCATTGCTTAACTGCTGCATTCTCATAGAACATAGCATCTAGGAGCTGAACTGTGGTTAAACCCATGCCACCATAGCATGAGACAAGAAGATGTCAACCTCTGAGGTCCAGTGAAGGGAAATAACCCAAGCTGACTAGGGAGATCCACAGGTAAATTAACATACCTTTTATAGTGTCTGCAATAATTCACTGGCTTTGAAAAATTCCTGCAGCTGCAGGATTAATTAGGGATCCTCCTTGCCTCTGCATAACCTTTCTTCATCTGCTAGACAACCACTGGATTTCAAATGCCTTGATGTACCAACTGCTCTGAGACAGATGAAAACCACTGTACCTCATCTCTAATTGCCTGATTTTTCTGTTTTACCAGTAAATACCTAGTAATCTCTCTAGTGACCTCCTAATGATGGCTTAGATGACAAGACTGATATTTCTAGTGGCAAGAAGTCAAGTATACCTCATTTAAACTGTCTTTTTCCGAATGAAAAGCCACAGAAGAATGTGATTTGCCAAACACAAAGAGAACAATTTCAGCAATGGTAGTTGATTGCTACTACATAGCAGCTTTCAGCAAAGGATCTCCAAGGAAATTATAAATATTAATTTCTAAATTTAAACTAAACCAAGTTTTACCAGGCAGGCAGAAGACACACAAAATTTTTATCACTTTCATTCAAATTAGACCGCTTTCAAGGCACCTAAAATATAAGGTTCCTTTCTAATTTGAAGTTGCAGTGTAAACTGTCTCAGAGGAATGAAATCTACATTATCTATTTGTCCAATTTTTGTATTGTGATGTGAACATACTCCTCATAAAGTTTTATAAGACTTTTGAAAGTTTTAAAACAAGGTATTGCTTTACATACCATCCAAAAAAGAGCTGATCCAGCACGAAATAACCATGGTTTACTTTCTCATTTATGTGACAGTCTAGTCTTAAATTTATATTAGCAGAAAGAACAAGTGTGAGACTAATTCAGTGATACAACTTCTAGGTAGAGCTAGAATTGATGCTTGATAATTTTTTTAATTACATGCATTTTATTGGGGTGCCAAAACTGGCAGTTCTTATTCTCAGAGACCAGAGATTTTTTCACATAGGTCTTGTAGAGAACAGCTGCTACCATAGAATCTATGTTTACTTTGGAAACCCATCATGGCCCCAGTTCTAGGCACTGGATTTTGCATCAGCTCCGTCCCTAATTCCACCTTCAGTTTCACAAGACAGAAAAGATGTATAAAAATAACTAAATATAATTGAATGCTTCTTTCATTTTTTCAAGATGAGACAATACACTCTTTGTCAGACCTCCAAGAGTCCTGGTGGAGAGGAGAGCCTGAGAAGGCTCCCTGGTTTCTTCACAGTGTGCTTGTCAGCACCAGGCACCAGCCTTGCCAGCCTGGCAGAAAAACAGCAGGAGGAAACCACAGCAACCTTCCCAGTGCCCTGTGAAATCCCCTACCTCTAGGAAAACTAGCAGGAGGCAATGAACAGAGGAAGTGCCAGGCAGGCAACCACAGTGTGATATTAGTTTTATAGCTCAAATCAGCAATGAACACATCTTGGTGAGATTTCCTTTTCAGGAGCAAGCCTACCACTTTTTCCTAGTTTTATAATCTCTGTACAATAATATTTTCTGAAAGTTTAAATTTTTACATGGAGTAAAAAAAAAAAAGTAGCAGCCATGAAAATGAAAAATAAGACATCAAGCATCTTGTTAAAATAGTTGAGGCATCATTTCATGAATCATCCATTTTCCAAATTAACATGCATTAGGAGTAGTCTTTTATTAAAGAATCTGCTTAAAAACTGGCATTTTCTTTCCCCTGAATTGAGGTCTTATTTAATAAATCTAGCAGAGAACTCTGCTCTCTGTGTCTGTTTAAATCGCTGTGTAGATACATGGGTGTAATTGAAAAGAGGCTTACCTCTGGGGAATAAAGGCAAACTTTCCATGGCATCACATTGTTTTTAATATACCAATGAGCAAGGTCACTATTCTAAAACATAATTAAATAGGTAATATTTAAATCAATCTACAAAGGATAGAAAATGAAATCATCTAAATTTTAAAAAGGTTTGCTTATAAAATGTTTCTAGTTGAAATTTATTGCCCTATCTTAGCAAATTCTTTACTACCTATATAAAACAGAAAAGCTCCTTCTAAAGTGTTATGCCGGCAAGCATTTTCTTTCACAATGGCATTAATGGACTGATATTTGCAAGTATACTGAAGTGTCTTCTAATTAATTTACTTCAGTCAGAGCTAAGCCTCTTTTCTAGCAGCTATTGTGAATACGTATACAACTGTTCTTTCTGTCCTTGACTTATTAGAAACCTGAAGTATAAAAGAAAGATGTAGTATTCAATAGTTATCATTTAGACTTTTTAGAGTCCATTACAGTGTACCTTAGTGCTTCATTAAAAAGCTCTAAATTTTTGTTGATGTCTTTGCTGATGGCCTTTGTGACAGGCTGTTCAGACAACATTTGAGAAATACTACTGAAAAGTGCATGGAGCAAGAGGTTATGTTTAGAATCACAGCTTGTGGATATAGTAAATATAAAGGAAAACATCTTTCAGTCACTTTAGATGTGTATTAGTATAATATAAGTGTTCACATAGTGCTTCAAGTTACAGGCTGCTAAAAAAGAAAGCTAACAAAAATATATAAAAAATAAAAATAGCAGTAGTTACAAAGAGGATTTCTCTGACCACTGGAAGACTACAGTGCTAACTACTAAACATCACAAATGCAAGTAAACAATAGAATTTAGATTACTTCCAGCAAGTAGAAGACAGTTTTCAAAAACATTACAGTCACTGCAAACTCAGAAGCAACAGGTAATTAGGGAAAAGAGCTGAAAGGTCCCTGCTTTAAAATCGTGCTTTTAACTTCAAAGCATCATAGAGTCAGCTTTTACAAAGAGAGACAGAACTCATTGCAATGTTAGCTTAGGGAACTGTATTGTAAATAGTTCTCTTGGAAAATGTACTTTTAAGTGTTTTGAGTTTGAGTAACTTATACCTTTTGGTATAATTTACAATTCCTGCACACTGTGCTCTGCAAGGATGAAAATACATGAAAACATTTCTTCCCCTTACATAAAAAGGAAGTAAAGCATTTAGTGAATCACAGAATCACAGAATGGAAAAAAACTTATTTAAAAATACAATTTTCCATATTTTAATTTGTGCCCATACCTGCCTGTATGTTACTGGGCATCAATAGGAGACTGGCTGTGCCATCTTTCTTCCCCTGCTCCAAGCAGGTATTTACACGCATTGATAAGATCCACCAAACTCCCTGAGCCCTTTCTTTTTGAGCTGAGAAACCACGGTTTGCTCAGCATCTCTTCATATGTCAAAATCTCTGAATCACCTAATCACTCTCATGGCCCTTCACTGAACTCACTCCAACGTATCCGTGCCTCTTGACCCCTGGGAGTCACGACTGATGATTTATCTTCACTTGGTCTTTGAGCCACTGATCACAACATTGACTACATTCTCCTATAATACCACGTAGAATTCACACGTTAGCTTCTAAATGTCTGTAGCAATTACTAATTCTTGTTTTCAATTTAAAATGGCCTCATTCTATACTACAACACAGTTAGTCCCCTTCAGTCTAAATAATGTGTTTCATATATGAACAAATGAAAACATAAATCTCATTTTTAATTTCCCTTGGACACTTTTCCAAACATATTTTTCTCTTACGTAATAAAAAATGGCACTCTGGAATTTTCTTTCCTAGGGTGTTTGCCCATGAATGTTTATTTCAGATGAGGCATGCACTTTTGAGCAGAATTTCTAATTCTCCTCACATCTGTTCACATCACAGAATGATCTGAGTGAACAACATGGATTGTCCATGCATGAAGCAGGACTGGAAGATGTTGTCTAGTAGCACATCAAATGTGCTTCAGTTGCTAAAGGCATTGAGTTAAAGACATTAGATCACATGCAGTCTGAAATAAAACACCATAAAACACATAGGGTCCATGTTATGTTGATATTAAATACCACCAAAGTGAATAAGGCCTAATCAAGAATAATGCTTGATGCTCCGTGAAAAAAAAAAGAGTTTAAATACACTACAAAGAAATTGCTTGTACAGATGATGTGGGAGGATGGCATTCTATAGTTCCCACTTTAAATCTAAAGTTAACAAAAATTGCTGGAAATTTTTATTAACTCAAAATGGAGAAATCCAAGTAACTAGCAATTAAAGATATTCATTATCAGAATTAAGACAAATAATAACTGACAACTTATCAGTTATATTTAGGAAAAAAGACAGATTAGGAAATACACTTGAAAATTAATTTTAAAAATGAGAAAATATTCTGAACAATTTTTAAGGCATAATATTTTGTTAAAGTTCTCTGGAATTCTCCACAACCCTTTGTTGAAGCTTTGGGATCTTTGAGGTTTCGTACTACAATTTAGAAAATTTTAGGCAATGTGAGTCCTTTCTGAACTGGCATTAAGGCAATTACTTTGAACTAACTTGGTACATTTTGGAAATGGAATTAAACTGGTCTCTGTACATCTGCAGATCCCAAAGAAAGAGGAGGATGAACTGCACACACCCTGTGTCTTACAGCACAACTCTTACACTGCTTGTGTGGCATGGAGTTCTCAAAGGTACTTAAAGTAATGAAGTTCCTTTGAAACTCCCTGGGATATGGTCATTACACTTCCAAAATCCTTTTAAACTCCTTTAGCCTCAAGTCCCTCTTTCATTTGTTTCATATTCATTCATCATATAAATGATTACCTGAAGTGATCTTCAGGCCAAATGACGCCGCTCACATTTTGAGTGAGGAATCCTGTACTATTTCACTTGATACACTCACTTCAAATGGACTGCTTGAGATGTAAGGTTCTAGAGGAAGCTTGACAAAACCTGATTGAAGTATGAATTTTTTTATTGTCTTCAATAGGTATTAGATGAAGCTGACTGAAAGTAGGTATCAAGACCAAGTTCTGTGAAACTATTTTGATTACATGCTTGGAAAACAGGGTATAGTCTTGAGCATGAGTCAAGAGCAGGACCATGTCTTTCGTAGATGTGCCAAAGTCCATCTTAGAATGGTTGAGATTTTTGACACCATAACTCCACTTGAAAAGGTATATCAAACCTTACTGTTAAATAACTTTTTTCTATTGCATAAGTAAACAGTTCTGGAAAGCACTTTAGCAACATCAGTGTCGCAAGGGAAAATATATTTTTCTCACTCTTAAAAAATATCTGTTAAAATTATTATTAAAATCGTGCCATTTTGGAGATTTTAAAAGTGTTCTATTTCAGTACTCATATGACATTTTTCTCAATTCTTGACCTCAACTTCAATCTTTGCTACATTAAGTAAAATTTTTTTCCATCCTTCTATAAATGAAGAAATTTTACTCTCTTTCTCCGTATTTTATATGAATATTTTATATATTATCACCTATTTTCTTTATCTTATTTGCTTTAGCCTAAATAACCCTAGTTTTCTCAAATTTTCCTTGTAGCATTCCATTTCGTTTAGACAACCTGAGCATTCTTAATACTTTCATCTCATCTATTCTCATCTGATCACATAATTTGTAAAATATAGTGATCAAAACTAAGAATAGTATTTTGGCTTAGGATCTTCAATCCCTGAGTACACCATAAGATTATTTATTTTCTTTTACTTGAAGTGTTCTGCTCAAACCTGCTAATATGCTGTTTGAATGTTTGCTACAGTCAGACACAATTGTCTTAAATTCAGTTTCTGGTCACAATATAAGCTACAAATGCTTTTGGTGCTATTGTAAGCTGTTTACTCGCTCTCCATCCCATATATATGAACATGATTTTCTTGCCTATGGAGAGAATTTCACATTTCCATATTAAATGGTCTAGTGAAAAGTATCCCTGTTCACAGCAGGGGTCTTGAAACTAGGCAATCTCTAAGGCCTCTTCCAACCCCAGTCATTCTATGATTCTATGATAAATTACAACATATCTCAGAGCATTTAAATTTTTCTAGATAATTTTAATGTGACATATGAAACAGCCAGTTATGTTATCTGAGCAATTAAACTCCTCTAACTTACATCAGCTGAATTGTAGATGAACATTTGTGATACAACCAACATGCCAAAGCATTTATTTGTACACAGCCTCTAAGAATAGCTTTACAGTATGGTTTTGCACCCATCAGATAAGTTTCATCTGAACTTTGTGGTCTTAACAAAGACTGTTTGAAATCTTGCTGGCATCACATGCATGTTTATGACTTGTCTACTTACCTGTTCTTTATGCTAATTTTAGAAGAAAATCAGATTGGCTTTCTGTGACTTTTTCCTGACAAATACATGTTGGCAGCTAATCATCTCCTGTTACGATCTCTATCAAGGTTGATTCTTGCCTTGGGGGTAATGGTGTCCATCCCCACCAGAACCGTATAACTCTTGGTAAAAACTTTCTGAGCCTTACTTCTCTCTTGCGCTTAGTGTAGAAGTCGCACTTGGCAGCTAGCTCTGCTCCACACAGGCTATGCTCGTGCTGTAGCCCTACTGGGAATTTCCCAGGCTAGCTCCGAGATGCCCCTCTGGAACGGGACGGAACACCTAAATTAATGGACACTGTGATGTACTGTGATTTTTTTTTTAGGAGGGTGCTGAGCTGGATGCTCCTGGTTACAGGGAGATTAAACAAGGCAGATTATCTGAGCTGACAAATAAGACCAACAAATGCTCCATGGTATTCTTTCTTGCCTTGCTCTTGCACAGTGACCCTTCTTGGACATTTTGCTGGCTTTCTCCCAAACTCAACAGAGAGGGATATATGGCAACCTGAGAAGTTAATGAAGACAGTGCATTGACAAGGTCCTTTAAAAGATAGTGAACTTTCTTAAAGTACAATAAATTAATAGTCCTACCTTGGGGATTTTATCTAGGCAGAAAGCTGCACTGTCTTGTTTCCTTCACTCCTGTCCCCTTAGAGCTTTTCTGCCTTACATGCACACTCACACACACTCAGCACACGCAATCACGCAAACAGGCACAACTACCACAAAATTTTCTGTTGGAATCCCTACCAGCTACAAATACTAGATCTGCCACTGGTCTAGGTGATATTAACAGCTTGTAATTTTCTGTAAAACTTCCTGTTTCCAGGAGCTGAAAGTAAGCCAGCCAAATACATGGCCTTGGTTTTCCAGGTCCCCTTTCTCAATACCACCTCTACTTTTAAATACGATCAGATTGGTTGGATTTGGAAGCTCAGACACCTATCTAAGTTTTCAGAGAAAATTTTCATATTTAAGTAGCCCTGGTAAATTTTATCAAATCTGGGCATTTGAAAAATAACCAAATATTCTGATGCTGTTCCATCCGTATTTCAGACAGGAGCTGTCCTTTTTTGTCGATGATGATAAGCATGTTAACCAGCTGATTGTAACTGCCCTTTTCAATGGACAAAATAAGGCATTAAAGTATTAAAAAAAAACCCAAAACAAACAAAACCAAAGATCTCAGAATGATAGTTTGACAGATTTTTCTTGCCACAGCAAAGTAACTGTTTTCTTTGTTTAATGTTTTTACAGTAATGCAAAGATTTCCTCTTATATTTTATGTCCAGTGCTAAATATATGCATTTTTGAGCTCTGACTCCCTGAATGTTCTTACATTTTTAGTCTAAATGTATTCACAACCATGATTCTACATATCCTTTTGCTTGAAGATCTTCGTCTCAAAAGCTTAAAGCCCTCTCTGGAAGGTTTTATAGACAGCAATATTATCCTCTCTCAGCCTTTGTTTCACTAGACTAAATAGGTCACACGCTACTAGTTCACACTTTGATGACAGATATTGCATTCCCTCATTCATTTAAGTACCTTGTCAGCATCTGTTCCACTCAGAGCTTGCCTTTCTTTTTGGTCCCTTGAGAACTTGGTCTCCAGACCCACTGCTGTAGCTCAGACAGAAGCCCTCTTGACTTTCTTCTAAGACAGTTGATTATCTTTTGCATTTGCTTTTAGGCATGAATTACATCCATGCTCTTTGAATGTAATCCTTTTCATTTTTTCCAGTGAGGCTATTTTAATGAGGAGGATGAGGAATATATCCACTTAGCAATCAGGATTAAATAAGATAACATTACAATTCGATACAGTACAGATATATTTTTCTGACTGTTATTTTTCACACAGAGGTGCTTTGACCTTGTTTCCTTTAATTTTCTTACATAAATCAGTTTGAGATGGCTGGCTACAGCCAGTTCACATTCAGATGACTGCCTGTATCTTGGAAAGGAAACAGAATATCAGAAAATATCAGGTTTTTTTTTAAGCACAATCTCATGAAGTTTTCAAATTTTCAGGCCAAACTCTATCAGACTGCTCCAAAAAACCATACTCACTCTCTGATCTTGATTTTTCCAGCTGAATAGTGATGAATCATATTTAGTTTTTAGTCACGTCTTCAGTGTCATTCGATGTTTAAGTAATAACTTCACATTTAGACGCATTGCAATTTACATCCTTGTGTCACAATATTTTAATGGGTTTACTTCTAAGAGTAATGGTTGACCTTTAAATAAACAAGTATGATGTGATTGCAAGAATCAAAGTTCAATTTTATTGTTATGTATGGATAAATTACACAAGATTATGATATAGTAAGCAACATGGGAAAAGGGTTGTATTTCATTTTGTTTCTTCAAAAGTTTAAAGATTCAGGTCCTGGCTGATATAATGGAAAAATGTATCATTTTTACTTACACCTATATATATGTAAAGTGCACATTTCATTTATCTTCAGGAAAGTTTATATATTGCATATAATAAATAGGTTATAAAAATATACTTATTAATGAGGATGAAAAATGAAATGCATCATCTAGTTTAATAATTTCCCACAGTAGAATTTTTTTTTTTAACAGATGCATTTACTGCATATTTAGAAGGGTAATTCCAGAGTTTTGGGCTGCTCATGAGTTCATTTTTATTTCCACTAAAAAGAATTTTGGAATTTGAGATAGTGAGGGCTTCTGGGTTTGAAATCTGTTATATTATTTACCAATTAAATTTTCTTTTTTT
>VZRS01013457.1:89021-112257 GCA_013398055.1 Ifrita kowaldi
AATTTGTTTTTTTTTTTTCCAATTAAATTTTTTTTTTTTTTTTTTTTTTTTTTGCTTTCTTTTGTCTTAGTGGGCTGAAAATATTGGTAGACTAGAACAAGGAAAAAATAAAATAAAACTATTATTTTATATCAGCCTCTATACTCCTCAACTATTGACTCAGATTGCATTGGATTCCTTTTTTGAACAAAACCATTCGCATAAATTCGCAGAGCATAAAAAAAAAATCCCTTCTCAATTTCATTTCCTCTCCTTGGAACCTCTCAGATCCCTGTGCTGAGGATATTCATAGATGCATGGTCAACTGTTCACGCTTAAACTTGTGATGCACTGAACCAGAGGGATATGAGCTGCTCAGCAAGCCCCTGGTACCACATGTAAGCTATCAGGATGTGTTCCTTAAAAATATAATGAACAATAAAAAAGGAAATAATTTGTATTTGAAAACACCCTTTAATTTTGAAACATCTTTTTGTATTTTATCTCCTGGAAGTTGGACAGCAGTACCACTCATACAGCAAATCATTACATCCTTCCCATGACTCCCATGCTTGGAGCCTTCCACTCCTGACTGAGGTGTGGTGCTCACATTCCATTGTACAGGAGCCATGGTGGAGTTTCATTAGTTAGAAGTGGCCAATACGTGCTCAATACACATTGGGAGTAAATCTGTCAGCTAAAGTATGCACAGGAATAAATAACTTATCTCTGATAAAAAACTGACTTCTGGTTGTAACAGCCCTTGAAATGGCTCACAAAGCATCAAACAACACTTTAAAAGAAAAAAAAATAGAAGACAAAAACTTTATTCCACTCTCCCTTTCACACAGAAAATTTCTTCAAATCAGGCTGAAAAACTGGAATTTAGGGAAAAAAAAGTCTAAGTATATAAAGAAAGCTTTGATGAAGTGTCAGATCCTATAATTCATCTAAGCTTTCAGAAAGGAACTGTGATGATACTCCCTGTCAAGTTCACGTGAAGGTCTCTTACCCAAAGAGATAAACTGTCTCTGCATTCATTTGAAAAGGCCTGTCATAATTTGATGAATCAAGAGAATTTGGATGGACTGTTTCTTAGGAATCTTACAACTCCTCCAGCTGATCAATCAGTTCATGAAAAAATGAAAACACAAGCACTTTTCACTCTCATTTGTCTTTCAAGAGGTTAGTGGTGATCCAATGTGATCATCGGTTTATACTGGCCCATCTCTAAATAAGGAAAAACATCCAGTTTATATGATGCTTCTGCTGCCTAACAGCAATCAAAATGTCACTGACCCCACCAGTTTGTCTGTCACTGTGAGAAGACACGACAATCCAGATAAATTATAACTATTAGAGTAGCAGAATGAGTTCTGTGCTGAATGCAAAAGANAGGAGAGAAGGGAGATTCTCTTTGAAGCAGACTGAAGCGTTTATTTTCCAATCTTGATGGGGGCGAGAATCTCAAGGGACAAAGGAACGAACACTGGGTTTTAAGGAACAGAAAAAGGGGAGGGGTTTACAACATAATCCAATAGGAAAAGCAAAAGGGGAGGAACTAAAATACAACCAACCAATCACAGAGCCGGAAGGGAGGAGACAACCCAAGGAAGCCAATCATGAACTAAAGAGAACAGAACTTTCCAGAATCGGGGGAGGAGACGGGCTTGGAGTGACAAGGGAAGGAAGGCCTTCTGGCCAAGGATCCGCCTACCGTCCGTCCCTCTGGGCAGATCCACCTGCCCATTGGATGGCAGAACTTGGAGAGACAGGAGGCGGACCCCGAGCGGGCCAAGGCGCACCGCCACACTGGCCCATCTCTAAATAAGGAAAAACATCCAGTTTATATGATGCTTCTGCTGCCTAACAGCAATCAAAATGTCACTGACCCCACCAGTTTGTCTGTCACTGTGAGAAGACACGACAATCCAGATAAATTATAACTATTAGAGTAGCAGAATGAGTTCTGTGCTGAATGCAAAAGAGATTAAAAATAAGAATTCAAGGAAATCCACATCAATGCTAATGAAATTTAAGTAATAACAACATTGATGTTAACAGAGGAAAGTATTTGACACAAAAGTATCTGCTCTCAGAAAACAATTCCTCATAACGACTGTGAAAATCTAATAGTCTAAATATGTCAGATAGAGCTTAGTTATTTTAAATTAGTGCATTGGATTTAAAGTTTATTATATTGTAAATTCTTGAGTAAATAAAGAATTACATATTAGTGCACAGACAATATACGAAATTCTAAAAAGTCAAGTTCAGTGGTTTAAAACATGCTTAAGATAACTGAAAATAAAGACTTCTTAAAGCTGGGTCCATCTTTATATCACAGTACATTATATAATGCTTTTCAATTGGCACTGTTAGAGAAAATTATAGATTTTTGGATTCTGCATCTAGCATTCTTCTGCTAGTATTTTTGTTCTATTCTGGGTATTTTTAACATTAAAGATAAATTCATGCTTTTTGGTTTCCTTGTAGCATCTGCTTTATGGAAGAAACACACAGTATGTGTCATGTACTATAGCCAAGGAACATATGCTGCGAATAAACAAGAAATGTATGAATTTGTATTTAACACTAGGAATCTAGAAGTTCTCCCAATAGAGATAATCTGCTAGAAATAAAAATGCTGGATGGTTCCTGCAGAAATTATACGAGCAATATTAAGAGTAGGACAGTATATTCCTATATTTTCAAGGTTAGCCTTCAAAAATCCCTGCTTAACTGTATGTTGCCAAGTTTATTGCTGAAACCAACAATTAGGATTTTTTCCCCTGGCACTTTGGCTGATGCATAATGCCTAGTAAAGTGGGTAGTGTATGTGTACAAAGTCTTTTGTCTCTAGTGTGATGATTTCTATCAAGACCAAGACAGCTGTGATTTGTGATTAAAAATTCTCACCTTTCCAGCCCTCTTTTGCCCAACCCAGAGGCTGTCCATAGAGCCAGCCAGCAGTGCAGCTGTGGGGTGTGGCTGTGTTTGGTTTGCCATGCTAGACCATCCCATAAGATGATCTATACAGCTGGGGTAAGAGAAGACATTGACTGCACAAATGACCCCATTTCCTTCCTTCTACTGTGCAAAGGGCTGTGTGCCTTCATCTTTAACCCTAAACAGCCCAAAGAGCAGACATTTGAGGAGGAAGGTTTGTTACCCCAAGTGAAGTGAGTGGAGCACCAAAGGAAGGTAAAGTATTCTTTATAAACAGATCAACTCTGCTCATATCATTAAATTAGAGATAGCACCCAATTGCAGCTTTTCACCTCAAGCAACCTCATGGGCACAATGTAGAGAAGAGACTGGATTTCTCCCTAGGAAGTTGTTCATCTGCCTGTGATGAAAATCTTCCATATGTGAGATTGAGATGGAATGATTGCCAACCTAATAGGCAGCATGTAAAATTTATTTGAGAACAGGTTCATTTGGATTTGGGAATAGGAAACAGATTTTTTTTCTGCTTTTAAAGTTGAAAACAATAAAATTATTAACATTTCCACATTACTGAACCTCGTAAATTCTTAAACATCAGTCTACGACCTAGACTCAGCATTACAGATTTTTCTTTGTTTTTATTCTGGCTTTTTTTTTTGTACTTGATCTCCTATACCTTTTCCCTGTAAGTATAAACAGTCCCAGAAAGGCACAGAGTTAATTTATAACTGATTCCTAGAAGGATTCCACTTTTCAAACAAAGAAACATATTACACACAACTACACCACAGCTGTGACTTGTAATGTGGGCAGGGAAAGGGATTTGTGTCATTTGAGGTTTGAGCGCAGAATGAATCTTGATTTGAAATAATGTGCCTACAACTCTAAGCATACCATTATGTACTTTTAATATCCAGCATATTAATCTGAAAGCAAAATAATGTCACACATTTCAGACATTATGGACCGTCAGACATCTCAGGTCAGATTTTCAGCTCACCTCTCTAACATGCAACTTCCACATATTTTCAATACTTAGCCAAAAATCTCAGTGATCTGTATGAGTCAATAGTTAACCATAGTCTACAATTGCTATCAATTTTCATAGCTCAGGAACAAGTTAGATTCACATCTGTGTCTCTACCTGGCTTAATGGTTTTTCCCATGTGGTTTGACTCCTAGCTACATTTTATATGCAGATTCAACAATGAATTTAATTATAGTAAGCTCATTAGGAATGGAGCCATTGCTTATCTTAAGTTCTGTAACATAGTGTATATTTACAGCACTGTATAAGCAGTACTTAATAATTAATTCTCTGTACTCTGTTATATTAATGTGAAAGCATAAAAGGATTATCAGAGGTAGGGAGGGCTTTATACTTCTGTGAAGAATACAGAGATGAGTCTCTTTGTAAATGAGAATGGAAAATTAAAGCCTGATGAAATGTGACTTTTTTTGTTTCTTTCCAACAGCTTAGAGCTGGATATTTTATTATAAGACTAGTTTTTTAAACCTATATCAAGTTTACGTTCTCTCAGAATAGTGGTTGATGATGGTGGAAGAATAAGCAAATAGTTCCAGAAATACTTATTAAAAGATCGGGTATCTCTAATATTTTATTACCCTACACTTGATCAAACATATCAATGGCCAAAAATAAGATAAACAGGAATAGCTTGTGTGATTATATAGACTGAGGAGAAAACAGATCACAAAAGTAGAAAATTGTTAATGTACCTTGTGAAGAGCACAGAAAACAGACTGACCTGCCTTCCTTCCTTCCTTCCTTCATTCCTTCCTTCCTTCTTCCCTCCTCCCCCCTTTTTTTTCTATTGTCTTCTCTATCAAAATTTATTCAATGGCAAATAATACCACCAAAAATATAAAATCTTGAAATCTTTCAGAACTTTGTATGAGAGGGCGGTGTTAAATTTACACTATAATCAGTGACGTAGTTAGAGGAGGATTTTTGTTGTTGTTGTTTGGAAATTGGTTAAAAAGCAAAAAAAAATAGGCACAAATGACATTTTCATGAGCATGAATTGATGCAATGTGTTCAGGTCAGGAGAAATGTGTATCACTGTACATTTCCAGCATGAAGCTGACATTTCTGTCATGCTGCAAAGAAATTTAAAGTGACATTCTTTTATTTTCCACAGAGACAGCTGCTATAGTTCCCAGCTGAAAATTGGCCTCAGCTGGCATGTAATAAATGGGAAAACATGTAGATAATAGTCATGAACTAGTGAGCACTGCTGGCTGACCAGTTATCAAATTGCTGATAAGCTGTAGTTTCAGCTGTACCTCAAGATGACACACATCCTCTTTTCCCTTTTTTGTCTCTTATCATTTATATTTGCAATAAAATTATGATTCAGTGCACATTAAGACCTAGCTGCCCACCATCACACCTTTGGTGTAACAAGGCAGATGAATATTCTACAAAAGAAAAAATAACATTCTTGAAGATTATTTTTTTTCTAGTAAGTATCAGGAAACTGTCAAAATGTGAGTTCCCTTACAAAAACCAGCTGCAAACACAGATATCTGCTCTTATCGAGCTCAGTCCTGTGAACAAAACCTGTCAGGAATTTTGCAGCGTACTTCTATGTGGAGAATGAAGCTTTGTCAAAACTGAAGTATTGCATGGAAATAGATTGATTTTGATGGAAATAGAGTTATTTTGATGCACTTTCACCAGAGCAGAGTTTGGCTGGGAGTTCAGATTTCAAAGAAACATAGTTTCAGGCCACTTCTGCCCTGTAGATCAGATATGGCAAACCCTCCTACTGCCTGCAGCTGAGCCCAATCATTCGCCTGTAACTCCAGGGGATGCTGCTCATGTGTGGTAGAGAATTGCCCCAGGGAGCAACAAGATGTTGAATTTCATTTCCATGCAACCAAGCTGAAATACTTGCTTTCCTGAATTATTTTTTAAAATTTCATTTACATGGAAAGTGTGGAAAGGAAAGAAAGTGTTTTCTTTCTGAAGAGAAGGAAACGTTAACTTTTCCTACTGTAGAAAATTGTATACAGTTATTAGTCCTAATTCCGAAACCAAGAAGTAGGTGATGGTTGAAGGGACAAAGCAGAAATTATTCAGCACCAAATATTGATTTCAGTGACAGACATATAAGAATCTCTGCTTTCATAAATTATTTAAGTGGTGATGAAGTGGGTATACTACCTGTGATATTTCTGCTGAAGTAATTCAAACAATACTGAGGACGTAATTTGACTTTAGGGTGACAATATCTTTCTTGGGCTGACCCTGTGTTTTGCCATGTTGGGTTTGAACTTCTTGTTCTTTCCGTCACAGCCTTCTGCAGCTCTGCCTCATTGTGCTTGTCTCCCTCTTGACTCCACCCAATTTCTCCTGCTCCTTCCTCCCATTCTGATACTCACACTGTGCCACATCTCACAGTAATATCTCAGCATTTTCTCTGATCCTGACTCTTTTGCTGGAACTCTGTCAGGTGTGATCATTCTTCCTCTGCACCTTTATTCAGGACTTCATTTGGTTTTCCTATCTATAGGCAACCACAACTAAAAATAACACACAAAAATTGGAAAATTAATCAATGGGTATATGTATATGAGTGTATATATATTTGTGCATGTATGCATGCACATAATTTTAATGAAAAAAGTGTATTAAAAATATTATCTTTATTTGACAGTAAATTCCTTCTTCTACCTCTCAGCCATTCTTGTCTTTTAGTGTAGATGACTGGGAGAAAGGTTGCCACGAAGAATCCAGCACTTGCGTTCACATGCCCAAATTCCACTTAAGCCCTTGAGTCTAGTGTTTCACATCAACATATTGCCTTCAGAAGTCTTGTCCAAGCCAGTAGGAAACACTATGCAAAAGTGGTATTTTTTACTTTTGCATATGGCCACAAGGAAGAACAACAGCTTAGCTACCTATAGAAATTTATATAAAGATGGGATTCATGCAAATCAAAACTCTAAAGCAGGTATTCATATCATGTCTAAAAAATGTGAGAATGAAAACAGAATTTAGCTTGGCTTTATGAATTTGTTAGTTAGCTTTTATGAATTGATCCTATGAGTTTTATGGCATTTTGTAACTAAATGAAAAAAGAGACAGATAAGGAAATAAATAATATTTAGCAGAAAAACAAAGGAATGGTGAACTTAAAGGAATCAGTTTTATTATTATACTATATTAGTCTCTTAAAACAAGATTTATTGTGATTCTTCTTGTTCACTGAAGATGCTCAGGGATACTTTACCAAACTAGAAATAAAAGCATCATCATCATCATTTTTATGCAATGTGCATTTTCAATGTGAAATTCTCTGATCCATTCTTATTATCTCAGGAAAGTCTCTGTAAAGTTGGTTGGGCCTTTTTTTCTTTCTCTCTCTTTTTTTTTCCTCTCTCTCTTTTTTTTTTCTCTCTCTCTTTTTTCTTATTTCTCTTTCTCTCTCTTTTTTTTTTTTCCCCTTCTCATCAAACCCTATGTGGAATACCCACAAGGATGGCAGCTGGAATTGATGGATTTAGGTAAGGATTTTTCCTCTGCAGAGTAACCCTGCTGTGGAACAGCAGAGCAGATCAGCAGAGCACTGCTCCCTTATGGTCACACCAGAGAGAGGAAGAAACAGGTGGAGACCATACTCCCAATGGTGGTTACAGGAAGGCTTCAGCTGGAGATTGAAGGTCCAAAAAGCTGAGTCCTGCGAGGCAAAAACTCGATTTTGAGCCTGCTAGCATGTTTGAAATCAATGTTCCCCAAGCATTTCAGAGGGATATGGCAGAGTATAATGCAAAGGTTCAGGAATAATGTCTATTTCCAGCTCTTAGATACATAAATATTGGTGAAACCACTTCAGTGCACCCCAATATATGTAATATTATTGTATTCACCCCAGCCTTTTACTGAAAAGTTTAAACTATATTATTGAGAAATAAATAAGTTGTGAGTTTAAAGGGAAAAGGATGGCTTAGATTAGATTAATAGGAACATGACTTTGCCAAGAGTAAATGCTTTTGATTGTAGAGAGGTCAAACTTCAAATTTAGGAAGCCTCCACAGAGAGAAAAACGTCTGTCCTTAAATACTGTTTCTGAGATTTTTTGTTGCAATAAAAGTAACCACATGGTAGAAACTGCACATTCGTTTTCTGGGGAATTCATGGTGTGATAAAGAAAATGAGAGCCTCTGAGGGAATAATTGCTTCACCATGGGAAACTCATGCAACTTAACTTGAACTTTAAATCGATCTGCTTTCATATTTGTTACTGCTGGCACACAGCATTATGAGGAGGAAATTGTACAGCCATAAAATGGATGTTTTTTATATTATGCAGCATGATAATGCTGTGACTATTTCTAAAAATGTGTGTTTGTTGGGTGGGAGTTTTTTACCATCTCAGTTCTAAACAAATTTACATAAAGAACCAAAAATATAGAGCTAGGTGCTTTTAATTATGAATAGCAACAATTGTTCTGAGCTCATGGAAAAGACTTGGATAGTGAATGTCTCCCTATTTTTAAAAAATTTTCATTATTTTCATTTGTTTCCTGGTCTGCAGAACTGTGATCATTACCATATTTTGATAGGTGCCCCTGTGTGCTCCTGCTATGACTGGGCAGAGGGCTTACAGGATTACATGCTTGATTTCCCCTGAAAGCCTCTCTTTCCAGTAAATATTGTGGCAATTTGAAGGGATTACTTTCTTATGTCCCTTTCAATTTTTCCAGCCATTTTTGATTTGATAGCAGCAGCTGGTAGTCACTTAAGGGTGACAACAGCACTCTCATCATCTCCTTGTAAGGTGGACACACACTGTGCTCCCCACATCACGGTCAGGGTTCTTAGGGAGCTAAGGGACAGAGCAGATATGGGAGGAAAGAGATTTAAGCTCTGTCTCAGAGACTGTAAGCCTATTCTTTTTCTTTAAGTAAATGCTACATACTATGTGCCATAATTTCCAACTCTTACTTAAGATTTCTAGGTATCAGCAATATGTTCAAAAAGCCCAGTTAATTCAGCTAGGAAGAAAGTTTTCATATTTAAGCCACTTTATAGCCACATTTATTCAGGGGGGATGGAAGATTTGCTGTCTTTTGATCTGTGTTTTCATCTAATTGTGCTGCCTTAATCTTTTTTTGGCAGAGGCCTTCATAATTTATTCCCCATCCTTAAAAGCTAAAATACACACATTCTCCTGGCCTTATAGAACAAGACTGAAGAGTGAACCATTTGAAGCAAAGGGAGTAAAGGTACTGAAATGTTGCCCCAAATAATTTTATTCTATGTATAGAGCTGATATTTAGTCCTGTTGGCTCCCCTACAGCTGTGATTCATCAGGACTGAGTAAAATATTTGAGACTTAAATATATACATTTGACTTAGCTGTAAGATTGGGGAATTGGTCCTTATTCCTCACTTTGTTCAAAGGATTTATTTTTTGGTTGATGAAAATGAAAAGAATTGGATCCTCTATTGTAGATTAAGAAGAGAGGTGAAGTAACTTGTCCAATGTCACATTATGAATCTATGAAGGAGTTTGGAATTTGACAATTTTTTTTTTAATCTCAGTACTGGAAATTAATCACATAAACCCCTCCTTGCACCTATATCACTAAGTCTGAATGTAAAATGATTGCTCAGGCGTTGTTAATGCTCTTTAAGAAGAGATCCTACTCATAATTTTCATCCTTAAAAAGCAACTTCTTACTGTGAATAATTCCCTATTTGGGGAATATTTATATGTTAAATACACCTAGCCAAAATAGCAACACAAATACACACTATTGTTTTGATTCATCACCAAGGCAGTTTTTGTCAAAAAATGCTTCAGCATCTCACCTATATGTTAATGAACTTTTCCCCACTACACCTTGGAACTAATTTGGTACCCTTTTTTTATAAACGGGAAGCCCATAAATGCTGTTGTAGTTAGAGCCATCAAATGGCTTTTGTTATCATTTGCTGGACTTACAGAACCATTGAGTAGTTCCATGAAATGCACAAATGAAAGATCTTAGATGCTGAGTGATCCTTTGAAAAGGCATTGTTTACTGAACAGAAATAGAAAGCAAATACCTAAACACAAATATCTAGGATAAAGTACAGGCAAGTCTGAGTTTAGGCCCAGCAAAATTGTAGGTCTAAGAACATCCAGGTACAAATATCAATGGTGCTGTTTCAATATGTCCCGGTACACTGTGGAAAATACAAAAATGAAATTGGTGTTAAAAAAATGCCACTTTTCTTCTACAGGTCTTTTCCTTTATTGGGACCTCAGTGTTCAGAGGCAATCTCAGACTTCAATAGAACTGGAAACAAAAAATGTGTTATTTACATGTTTGCGCTTGGTGGTTTTTTATCATTTTCAAACATAACATGAACAGTGAAAATACTTAGATTTTCCCACTTTAACCAATGATGTGACTCACAGGTCACCCACAAATCTCTTGCTAAGAGATTTTATCTCTACACAGAGAAGGAAGAAAATGAAGAAAATTCATCCACTGTTGATTTGGGAAGTCATTTCAGAATCTTAAATAAAAGGGAATAAATACTGGTAGAAAAGAACAGAATTTTGTCTCTGTCAGGCTGCCTAGATCCTACACAGCTTACGCAGCAGGAACAATGAAATAGGCTTATTATTTTTTTATGCCTTTCCTGATTTTTGTGTTCTAGTGAGAAGTAGAAACAGAATTATAAGAACATATTGAGAAAAATCTGCTTGTATCAGCCAGAAAGACTGTAATATTAGATTTGTTTTTGCTTTCTATTATCCTTCTTACTATTAACTTATACCACATATTGTCGATTTAATATTGTTCATAGTTTCAGGTAAAAACCAGATCAAATCTACACGTATTTTAAAATGAGTTGGAATTTGTTATTTATCTTAGTGTTTGCTTGTCCCCATTACCATTTCCACACATGACCTGTGATGTGGTACTTTTCTGTCAAGCCACTCTGGGTCTGCCATCATATCAGGTGTAGAAGCACAGGACAGAACAAGTTGTCTGCATTTCACACCATAGACTGTTTACATTTTCAAATTCTTGCAGGGTAACTAAATAATGTTAAAATGCCACAGGGATAGTATTCACCGTTCACTTTGTGAGTTGAAATGCCTTTCAGATGTGTGAATAAAGTTAGCAAACTTTAACTCAAGTTATTACAAAATAATATTTTGTCTTTATACTATATTAGAAGTGCTTCACAGTTTTGGTAATATTTAATTACTTCAGCACAAAGTAGGGCAGGAGATAATCGTAACTGCATTTTGCACAGGGATTCTCATGTTCTTCCCTTCTGCAATCAGTCATTATCAAGGAAACCCATGTGGTTAGTGAGAAAATCACAAGTAACACTCACCTTTAACTGTAAGGGACCATTACTTTCCCTGATAATCGGTAAAACCTGCTGAAGTGGACGAATGATTTAAAATAATTTAAATGAATCATTGCTTGATTCATTTCAAACCCTAATCCTAAATCTTTCAATGCAAAAGAAATCCCCCAAGGGATGCATTCTGAAGAACTTAAGCATTTTCAAAAGTCACTTTGGCCACACTCATGGTTTCTCTGCCTTAGACGTGCAAAGCTGGCAGCTGTGTGGCTTTTGCTGGGAAAAGGCTGGCTTTGCTGTGGTGGGGCAGCTGGGAAGTGAGAATTCGAGAGAGAGCGGGTGAAAAGCATACAGAAGTTGGAAAGAAGAGCAGAGTTTGAGATCTGTTAGGACTCAGAGAGACCCCAACAGCCCATAAGCCTGAACATAATGCCCAAGTCTCTTCTTCTCACAGACCTCATTTTCTCTTGTTCCTTTCACATCCAGGCTCCTTGACTCAGTTATCCTGAAACCCCTTTGTCCTTCCCACCCTATGTCCCAGCTCTTTTTGGTGTCCTAAAACCACTGTGTTCCCCAGAAGCTCTGCTACCCTGTCCTTTACAGCAATAAACTGCTACTATCAAAGCACTGAACACACAGGTCAGAATCTTTGCGCCAACTAAGGGTTCCTCAGAATAACTTCAAGATTGAGACAACAGCAAAAAAAAATAATTTTCTGAGAATGTAAGTGGAATGAAAAAAAAAGCAATGTTTTCCCACATTCATATGACATTCCACATAATTTTATTTGACCTGACATTTGCTTAATAATCTCTTTTCCTCTGAAACATCCGTTAAAATAGATTTTGTTTTATAGCAGACTATGATTAGAAAGGTTTCAGTCTCTGTTATGAAGAGATTAAAAAAAATCTTTCATCTGACAGATTTTCATTTTAATCTCAAATGAGAGGAAAAAGTAGTTAAGTTGTAGCTGTCAGTCCATTGCACTTTTTCTGTTCTTTAGAAAGGAGTTTCTAATGTGACTCAAAAGATCAAATAATTATACCATTCGTCAATTTGTTTCCAAAAGCTCTTTTCCTTTATTTGTTCATTTTACCGCTAGATCTTATTCTCCCATTGTAACTGAAATTTTTTTCCCTTCTGTCATCCAAGCTGGCAACAATTGTTTGTAAATTCTAGCTCTGTTTTTCACATCCAGTGATGTGAAAATTTATGCTGGATGCACAAATTTTTAAAAGACTATCTTTCCTCCTCACCCAGAATTCCAGCTCTCTCGTACCAACTATGAAACATGGATTTGTCACCTCTCCAAATACTTTATCTCATAATTCTGGCATTTATTTTATCTTACAGTGATTTTCTCCAACTGTCCATGAGTCACAGCTATACAATAGGCTTTAAAAACCCCATTTATTTGCTTCTCTTCAACAAAGTTCTAAAAATATAGAAGACAATATTTTTATCCAAGAACATTTAAAATAATATTTACAAGGTACCTCCTTAAGCATATTTCTGAAATTTCCTACTTATAATAAAGATACCCTTTCATACACATTGTTCATGTCATTCCTGATTTCTCAGATTTCATGTGTTCTGTGCTTGTAAAACCTCTTCTGTCTTGACTCATACTTCTTATTCCTATACTGATATATTCTCTCAGGAAAACCAAGAGTAAATGGCATCTGACCTAAACCAGAATAAATAACAGCAAAAAAAAATCTTCAAATCTATTTGTCTTTATATATAATGAGGTTAATTTCTCTTTGTGTAAAGTTTATAATCTATAGAACCCATATTCAGTACCCCTATTAAAAATTCTCATGTGTAAATTAACTTAAACTAGTTACTTTGACAATTCCCTCACCTTGTCCTTAAGATTCATCATCAGAAGTTAAAAAACTCATTGTGTGAAAACATAGTTCACCTTGTAAAGTTGACTGTGCAAAATGTTTAAAGGATGGGGTCATTGAGCATACTGATAAATTCTTGGGAAAGATGCAGAATAAAGACAGCTCAAAATGGCTACATGCCATGTAAATCTAACTACCTAAAATACACCTGGTGTTTTCTCCAAAGATGAACCAGTTGAGGTCATCCTAATACTCCATTGAGCATGTAGGCGAGCTGTTTATTTACTGGGCTTTTTCAGATACCAGTGTGAGGGGTTTATGGATTTTTTAATGTGACATGTGGTTACTGCCCTACATGCAGTTGGTGGCAGAAAAATCTCACTGCCCCAGAGGAATCTCACATTATCTTTAGTTTTTTGACAGCTTTGAAGGCCACTGAGAGGAAAGACACCAAGTGGAAGAGCAAGTTTTCATCCCCTGCTTTCAAACCTTCCATAGTAATGGTTTTGACACCGAGGAAATTACGTGAAGAGGGTTTTTTATCCAGATATCCCCCGGATCTCTTGAGGAGTCCTATCATATCTAAAATAGAGTTACTAATTACATATGCAAAATACCTAAGAAAGCACATTTCAGATACCACCAAGATGTTGCCTATGGGATCTAGCAGAGCTTTAATCAACAGGGCCATTTGACACGGTACTGCACTCTTTTTGCCATGTTGTGTTGCTATGGCTGCCATGCTAATGGACTGCGCACACCACAGTGAGCTTTGCAGGCATATTTGACTGACATAGAGGTGTGCTGAAGACATCTGCTCCATTATCCAGAGTAGATCTGTCTTCAGTGAATTAGGATGCAAACTCCCATTAAATTTTCATCTGTACTTGTAAAATAAAGACTTTCTTTTTGATATTTAACTCTATTTTATGTTAGCTGTCAAACTTTCAATAGAAAACACTATAATTAGGTCTTCATTTTATGACATGATTTCACAGACTGAGGTAGATTAGCAGAAGTTTTGACATTTGATTTTACCTTTGAAGAAAGCAGGATCTGAAAAGCTGTTTGTGGTACCTTGTGTTCTACAGGCTCCTGTCTGCAGAAATTAGCAGTAACCTCTCCAGCAGTCTAGAACTATAATTATTTTCACTTGTCCACTTGAATGTGTTTTGCTCATATTTACTTTCATACCTGTATTGATTTTTATGAATAAAATATTCCTTTCTTTTGCTTAATCCACATCATGTATTTGAAACAGAAATTGAAAACCCTTTGTTAAGTTTCCATTTCTATTTGCCATGATGTTTACCTCTTTTGCCTAGCTGGTAAGAAAGAAAAAACTGGGCTTTGACCACATTAAAATAATTATTTTTCTCTTTCTTAGAACACTTTAATTGTTCTAACAGATAATTTTTCCATGATTTTCATTTTTATCCTATGCAATTGATTTTTAAACAGTCTGTAATATTTTTTAGTGTTTTGCTTGTTTGTTTGTTTCTTCTTAACAATATCAGTTTTATTCCAGCAGTTTTTCACTTGTTATTTACCTGGCAGCTTAAAGAACATACAGTACTTTCTTACTGCATTATAAATTATTACCCACTTGCTCACCAGAAAACAGCAGGAATTGCCCAGAGATCTTAAGCAAAGCAGTCTCTTCACAGAGCTCTGTTCAGCAGTTACTGCGCCCCAAAGGCTGTATCAATTCCCGTATTCCTCCTTTGGTAAAAACTGCTGATGCTTTATTTAGCTCATGACTTTGAGGCTGGCTGTTCTCACTGGCCATGCCTGTAGAAGCCTCTGTGCAGCCTGTCATGGGGAGGAGAGGAAGATCATTTGTAGAATTCCCGAGCAAGGGCAAAAGGAAATGCAAAAAGGGGAGGCCATTGCTGGTATGTCCCAGTGGTATTTCTAACAGTGTGTGTGCTTTTCCTTTATTTAATAATTCAAGGGAACAAAGCGAAAAACAGAAAACTTAAGTCCAGTGCTGAAATATCAAGAGAAGAAGAAAGTACTGTCTAGTCTAATTCTTGCCCAAGAACAGACAAGCAAGCAAGCTGCTTTCCCCAAGAACAGGTTTGCCCTGCACACATAGGGTTGCCAAGTCCCATCTCCCTCACAAATGCTTAGAAAAGCTGCTGCAGTGCCAGAACAAGCTTAGGGGTTAGACAGAGGCGCTGGAAAAGGGGTCTCTACAAGACATCAGGGAGACCAGAGAGGATGGGTTCTGCTCTTAAGCCTCATTCAGAAGACGCCATGCTCTACTGCAGAACAATAGCTTTCAAGTGATGTTATTTATCCTGGCTTTAAAATATAATTAATCTTCTCTGTTCTTTAGCATCATTTTCACTGTACCCTAGCCAGTTCTATCAGCCGGATAGGGAAACTCACTGACTTATATTTTTCCTGCCAGATAAGAAATAAGCACTGAGGAAGCAGGAAAAAGAACGTACAGGCATGTGGAAGTGAGTGTACAAAAATAGTAGGGAATGAATCTTACACTAAGAACTTCAGCACTTCTTCAGTGCTGAGCTAATAATTTAGCTACAGAATAACAGGTTATTCTGTAAATCCGAATGTATAGACAGCAGGAGATACCCTGAGCATATCTCTAACTGAGCTACTTGCAGTTTGCAAACTTATGAGACATGACTCATATTTCCACCAAAAGCTATTAGCTGCTGTTTAGAAATGTGTAAGTGCTTGATCTGTGCTTGTCTGTAGGTATAAGAAGCAAATACTTCATACTGGGAATATATACTGGAATCCTCTTATTGAAGATGTCTAGGAACTCAGAACAGAACCAAGAGAGACCATTTAAACAGTGCAGGTTTCATCTCTATAAGGCTTTTTGAGAAGTTTTGTGCTGCCAGTTTTTTCTAAAGCAGAGGTTGATGCAGGTATATATGTGTTAAATGCCCTTTCACAGTTCTACATTATCAAAATTCATCCTGCTCTGCCATATACACATAAACTGTAGATGCTTTCCCACGGACATCACTGGTGCAGACCTTGTTCAATAACTTTTATCTTGGGTGGAATAAATTTTTCTTCCTCCACCATTACTTAAAATAGCCAGGCTACAACCACCTGAATCATTTTATAACAAATACTGACAGTCTTTACTCTGGAAGCATGAGTGGCATAGTGGTAACATCAATGTTGATGACAGATGTCATTAGTTTAATGACCACGGTTATCTATTGTCATATTTAAGTGAGGTTACTTAATGGAGTTAGATTTTCTTTCCTTAATGGCTAGAATTAAGAAACTATGTCACATCTACATTAATCTCATTACCTGTAATTTGTACAAAGCCCCTAACTTGAACAATTACTCCTACTTAATATACCATTAACCAAAAATTGATTGAGACTTAGTAGAGTCTATTTGTGATTTCCAGATTTGTTTAGCATCCCTGTTTGGTCCCGCACATGTGACTTCATTAATGTTTTATATTTAATTTGGCTGAAATGATCTGCACTGAGGAGTTGCTTCATTGGTGTACTGTGATGATAAAGCAACTTTGTAAATGGATAGCATATGTAATATGCTTAAATTCTTGCATATTGCTTTTCTTCAAGTGTTGTATTATTTGAGTGATTTGACTCTGAGTTCAACAAAATCATTGGTAAGACAGTAGTCAGCTTCTATGAGTGCTAGATCTCTTACCCATGCCTACTGACTGCTTCTCCAACTTCCCTTCTGCTCCTTTTAGTCTTCTTCCAAGTACAGTAACAGCTTGAAAACATTTTCTTTGAAAGAAATAAAATAGTTCTATCAAGTTATTTTTCTTTTATAATCACCCATTTCTGCATTTTATTTTTCATTTTAAGTGGAACGCATAATATTATGCAAAAAATAGAGAAAGACAATATACAAGGTAGGAATAAATTTGCAATTGACAAGGAGCATTATGGAAAGCATAACCCATTCCTAGGCAGACAAAAACCTACTCACTTTAGGCTAATGACAAAATGCTTTCTCTCTCTAACATTTACTTCAATAGTACGTGAAGAAAAAATTAATCTCAATATATAAACCTCGGCCATTCCTTTTTCTCTGGGTTCAGATATATATAATGTCGAGCTTTTTTACTTTTACTTCCTCCTTAAATCCAAGATGAAAAATAAAGGAGCTGCATCTGTTATTTGCATGGATTGAAAGACACTGATCAGAGTTATAGTTGATAAGAAGGAAGGTCACCAGGGTTGCTCTCTGTCCTGCTGCAGGCTCATGCAGGCTCACTGAGGTGCCATAGGCCGGCTGAAACACTGTGTGAATAATGTTGTCACCAAATTTTGCCCACAGAATAAAATTAGCTCTTCTAATATACATTCATTTACTTAAAAGGATTTTTTTCTCTCATCCTTGTACTATTCTTTCCCCTCCCATAGCTCACTGAAGCTGAAGATATCCTTCACACGTCCTTTCTCTTCCTTTTCTCCTCTAACTAGAAAATCATTTTCTTTTAAAGTCTTGGCTCTGCACCAAATTGTCTACCAGGGAAAGAAAGACTATGTTCTGACCACATCATACTTGTTTTACTATATATTTTCCTTAAATCCTGTCTCTTCTCAGCATTTTATCACATTCTGAAATTTCTATAGTCAAAATTTATTAAGACCACAATATATAAACAAAAATGAAGACCATAAAATATCATAAAAATATAAATTTTGAAAACAAAATAAATAAAAGTATTTCTGTTATTTATTTTTATTATTAAACTTTTTGTCCTGCATCCTGTGCAACACAATTCACCATGGTTACTCAAGAAGGTAAAAACAAATACAGACTGGTAATGGAAAAAAGCGGGAATGTGTAGCTGACTCCTTAATATATCTAAACTACAGGAGAATAAAAAGGTGGAAAAGAATTTATCATTTCACAAAAAAAAGAAAACACCAAAAAACCAAAAAAAACCAATAAAACCCAACCCCCCCAAAAACCCCAACCAAAAAACCAAACCAACAAAAAACAAACAAAAAACCTCAAAAAAACCTCACCAAAAAAACTCAAACAAAAAACCTCAAACAAGTGTTTTAAGTCAATCTCTGAGGATTTTTCTAATGGTGATTTTCAACAGATTTCATTGCATAAACTGACAAGCAGACAGAGGGGCAAGTCGAGTTTCTGTTTGCTATTTGTTAGGGTGCTTTCTTCACCCATTTGTTCTCTTTATTGCTAAAGGATGTGACAAAAATGTGGAGAATCAAATAAACAATGCTTCTCTTAACAAGAAGAAAATTATCTGTACACCATATTTTCAACATATTCCTTAAACAGAAGGTTAAAATGAAATATGAATAAATATTCTGAATTAAACTTCTTACTGTGTTGAATAGGAAAAGATTGTCCCTGAGTCTAAGACCAAACTAAAGGGTTTAGTCACACTGCCATTTCCACATATTTTAATGGGAAGTTTGTCTGAATCAGGATTAGGGCACCAGGTATCTTACTAAATTATCCTTTTATGTAGCACTATTAATGTGGGCTGATCCTTTCATCCGTGAACTGAGAAATTAAAAATATATTAATAACAAAGCCTCCATAATAACTGCATTGATGGACAACACATAGTTTATATTTAATCACCTCTTATTCATAACATGTCATAATCATCCATCATGGCAGCAAGAAAATTGTCCAGCCTAACTCCTACACTGAACGTAGTAATGAAAATATAATAGGGGAAAAAAGTTCAAGGGGAAAGCTCATTGCATAATTGATGTCATGGACTGGTGATCTTACAAAAGATGATGTCTGTATCCTGCACTAAGGTATTTTATTCAAGCACAGATACATGTGTGAAGATGTATAGAAATTACACCTCTCTGACATCTCATGCTAAGTTTCTCATATAAAAAATCGTGGATTAACTCTCATGAAGCATTCAATTTGGTTGAACAACAAAACCCATCATCTACTTGATATTTTTATTTTTCTCTTGATTTCTTCCAGTTTCTATGTTTTTAAATTCTCAAGAGAAAAGGAGTCCACTTCCTTTTACTCCCTTAGTATTTTTTTTAATGTATTGGTCAATTTAGATCTCATAAACAGCCCTGCTTTGCTTTAGAACTGTCCTAACCAGCACTCCTAAAGTGTATTCTGTAACTATAACTTATTTTGCATATTTCTGAGGGTTTTGCAGCTGTAGGTGACAATGATCATAGTTTATTAAGTTCGTGAGTGCATTACCTTGTAATATATTATAAGCAATAACAAGTCCTATTCATTTCGTTCTCTTCCCCCTGGCAGTGGGTTTACTGTGTCATGTTCATCCTCTGACCTCTAGAAGTGTTTTAACTTTCCTAGCTAGGGCCCTGTTGCCAGCTTTTTCTAGGCAAAGGAGAGTGCATTTCATTGCACTTAATATCAAGCTGATAGAGTTAGCCTTGTATTTTTTGTTGTCACAGACTCATCCTTTGCTGTAGTTATTTCATTCTCATCAGTACCCACTCTATCAACACCAGGCCCAGTGTTATGCTGATAAGATCTCTCTACTTCAACACAGAAGCTTCAAAGATCTCAGTGAATGATGGTATGAGTCATGGAGGCTGCAAATATTGCATTAGCAGCACAATAAAATCTGTCATATAGTCATTGGTTTAGTAAATTTATGTGCAGGAACTTCCACAAGCTTCAATGGGTACATCCACACTTGTGAAGCTGTCTATATTCTTCTATCAATCAGAGATTTGGGAAGGAAACTATGTCAGTTACAATGTTATAATCTTCACCATTTATAAATTAAAAAAAAAAAAAAACAAAAACCAAAAAAAAACCAAAAAACCCCAGAGGCTCTAATGATCTCAGCAAGGACAAGTATAAAATAGATTAAAAAATTCAAACTTCTTGACCTGTTAATATGCTACTTATCATCTTAAGAATTTGTACCCAAGAGGTGCTTTCTTTCACTAAGAATAATTTGCACTGCAAATTATTTCCTTTATTTTCTCCCTTTTTGTAAAGTATATGGCTAATCCAGCCTGTGAAAACTTCCATTTAGTTTAGAAATCATGGCCCTTTATGACTAATTTCCTGTGCCAAACTATAATTACTTTAATTCTACATTGCTGGAGAGAATTCGAAAACAGGATTTCTTTAGAACAAAATTAACTTATATAATGAGTGAAAAGATAAATCATATTAGCTTAATTACAGTATGTTAACATTTTTGTTGCATATGAATAAAAAATCAAACACTATGAAAGCAGGTTTCTCATAAAAAGAAAATTTATGGAGATTTATGAAATTTTAGGAACTTGCAAAATTCCATTACTTAATATCTCTATTATGATCTTTACAAGCATACATAATGAAAGACCTAATAAATTATTTAATAAATGGACTTCTGTTTGAAGTCACTTTGATTCAATATGAGCAAAGGATTTGAAGTTAATTTAGAAGAAAGGGACAATCAGTAGTTAAAATAAAGATAGTTAGTATTTTTTCAGGATTGTTAAACAAACATAGAACAAGCAAACACTGCCTTAAAATGCTTTTAAAATCACTCCAGCACTGATATTTTAAGCATTTATTTTACTTGACGTTTCAATGCATGTCTGACCATGGATTACCTGAAAATCTACTTCAACAACAAATTCTTATTTAATAGAAATTTTAATTTAAAACTGAACCCATTGGAGAGGTTACCCATCAATAAGGATGACTCACCTGTCAGGACTATTCAGGCTAATGCATATTATCTCAGGGGTTCCCTGTTGTCTTCCAGTAATTTGCTTTGTCACTGAATAATGCTTTGCCTAAAAAGTTAATAACCTAATGAGCTATTTTTTAAACTTTGTCTTTATGAAATATCCTGCAAAATGAAGTCGTGGTCCATGGCAGGATATATTAGTTCTCCTGTCACACATAAAGGTAATATCAGTGTTGTATTACTATTTTTATGCCCAAATCTTTTTCTGATGTTTCAGCTAATTTTTGCTACTCATTATCTCAAAATTCTCTTGATGCATGTGGAAAATTAGCTGGTGGTGTAGGTGAATGTGTGAATAGCATAAACATTCCATTGTGTCAATTTTTTTTGTCCACTGAAGTACCTCTAGTCCACAAACTCTTTTTGTCATGATGCTCTAGAGCAGTGGAATCTGCAGTTACTGTCCCTTTTGCTGAGACATGTAAGATGTGGAGGTGATGCTGGAGGATGAGCCGACAGTTTGGCTCTGTCTGAACTTCAGAATATTTGTAAGAATCTTATGGTCTAGATGAAGTTGCCTTCTAGAGTTTTGATGATATGGTGTTATTTCTAGCAAAAAATTATATTGCTCAGGTGCACACAATCTCTTCCTCTGATCACTCAATTGATATTATCCAATGTGATTAATCTAGTTACTTAATTTAAGAGAACTGGACAATTTTTCTACATGTCTCCAGAGAATCTTCAGTGTCTTTAAAATACACATATGGCAATATAACACAAGAGATTTCTTCAGGAAGATGGTCTCAGCTCTTTCTCCCTACCTCTTCCCCAGCCAGGTATCTGGCTGTAGAATCCAATCTAGCAACTGTGTATGTTGGCCATAAAAATTTGAAATAAGAATGACTTTGATTGAACAAGATATCTAGTGATGGTAAGGTACACTTCCTTTCATTTCATGTTCAAAGGGAATATAATGTCACTTTTACTTTCAGATTTGCAGCCATTCAACTATAATATCAAAATCCATTTGACGGAAGTTATCAATCAGAATAGATCCTGAAACAGACAAACCCTTCTATCTTAGCAGATCCTAAAACGTTTGCAAATTATTCAGTTTTGAGGTTGCTGAGGCTATCTTTCTGGCATAAAGACTTCATGAAAAAAAAAGCTGTAATTAAACGTATTTGCACAATTCAGACAGGCTTTTTTATCATTGTGTTGAGGTACCCTGAATCTTACTTTGCTGTTAAAAGAGCATCCTTTGTCTGGCTTTGTCAGTGCCACACAGACAGTGGACATGCATAGAAAAAAGGACATAATCCTCTCTATACAGGATAAGGAAACTGTAGCATAAAGAATGTAAAAATATGTAGCAAAGGACCCTGTCTGGAAAGCCATCAGAGATGAGACAAATAGTCAGGTCTAGATCTAAAATCTGAAAGCAGTTACAAAAGGAAGAACAGACTGGGGGATGGAGAGAACAGAAACCTCTTTTATTGCCATTTCACTGTTTGAAGGGCTGAAATTGCCTTCTGCCTTCAGGCAGCTGCTTCAGCTGGCCAAGGGCGTTTGTCTCCATAGAGTCTAGAGAAAGCATTCATGGAGAAACCTGAAACATCTGTTGTTTGTCAGAGAAACACAAAATGGCTGGAGTCAGAAAGGACCTCTGGAGATCACCTAGTCAAACTCCTCTGCTAAAGCTGGTTCATTTAGAGCAGGTTGCACAGGTCCATGTCCAGGGGGGTTTTGAATATCTTGAGAAGGAGATTTCACATTCTCTCTGGGCAGCCTGCTCCAGTGCTCTGCCAAAGTAGTTTTTCCTTGCATTCAGATAGAACTTCCTGCCTTTCTGTTTGTGCCCGTTGTCCCTTATCCTGTTGTTGGACACCACTGCAAGGGCTGGCCCCATCCTCTTCTCCTCCTACATTCTATTATTTAGAACTACACCTTTAACTAATGTGTAAATATGTTGAAAAATCATAATCTCAAGGACTAAGCCCGAGGAACTCAGCAGCAGTAGTGATGGCAATAATATTACAGTGCTCTGAGCTAGCATACTAACAAAAAAGATAAAAGCAAAAATTTCTAGGTATGAAGTACCAGTATCAGTTCATGAGCTAACTATATCTCACTACTGGTGTTGCTCTTATCTCCTGTTATGTGCTCTCTAGACCGAGGTGTCTAAAACACAAATATTTGACCTCCAAGCATCCTCTCAAGGAAAGACATTCTTTCTCTGAAGGCAGGAGGAGACAATGAATTACCTTTCTGAAGCCCTTCATATCCATTCTGGAGTTATGAGCCTCTTCCTTGCTCGTATGAGCCTTAAATGGTTGAGGTGGTGTTTGAAAATTTTCCCAGAGATTCACAGTCATCTTCATGCACCTGATGGCTTCAGGAAAGACACTGCTATTACTGCTGTTGCTAGGAAAAAAAAAAAAAAAA
>VZRS01013457.1:112269-129076 GCA_013398055.1 Ifrita kowaldi
AAAAAAAAAATTAAATTACATCAGCCTGGCAGCACTGAATGTCTGTTGGTTCTCACTATGTGATCGGTGATTTAGAAATTTTTGAATGCAAACCTCCTGAAAAAAGGAAGGAACAGAGTATATATAAAGCATGTCATGCAATATTTTGCAGTACATATTCAAAGCTTTAAAGCTGAAAAAAATCTATGAAGTCAGTCAGAAACTATATATTTGAATAATTTATTTCGCAAAATCCTGAGACGGCTATCATCAAAACAGAAGTAAATGTCAATTTCCAGGATTTCTATGCACTAGGAACCCATTTCTTAAGCATATTGCAATGCACAAAATTTATAAAATTTGATAATGTTTTTAAGTGCATAAGAAGAGTAAGTATCTCCTCCCTAGGAGAATTGAATTTGTAGTTTTATATCCCCCATATTTATGACTTAGAAAAAACTATTAGCAAGGCTTTCTGAGATCAGAGATGATGTTGACTATGGTAACACTACAGTAACAGATGACTACTCTCACACTAAAAAAGTATTATTTGTTTTATATTTAGTTTCACAAAAAAAAAAAAGAAGAAAATGACAATTTGAAAATGTTCACTTTTAGGAAGATTTATCAAATACATTTCCTGAAAAAACTTTTACAACAGGATTGGTAGCCACATTTTCTTAAACATTAGCAAATTTTCAAACATTTTGTATTTTGCCACAAAGTATGGAGCTTTTTTAAGTATTTTGAAAGGCAGTTGAAAATTATAAGAAAAAGAGAAAAAGGAAATGAGAAAAACCCCCTTGTCCTAGGTTTTCTTAACCTTACTTAAAAGTGTAAGGCAGGGACAAGGTCTCTGCCAGATTGGAGTGGCTCAAGGGATTGGTAATGGGCTATGGAGTTATATACCTCTAGGTCATCATTTCAAATCTGGAGTGTTACTAATTAAAGACATAGCACACTCTGTTATTTGTATTTTTAAGGTCTATAAACTTCTTTGGGCTTCTTGGTTAATGACTTGAATTAAATTGATTGTGAAAAGGAACGTCTGTCCTTGAATGACTTTACTGAAGCCTGAGGTAAGAGGTTATTTCTCAGTAGAATAGTAACAATTCTGTTGTTAGATCTCAAAAATAACTATTTCTGCTCCTAATACCTTAATTGAACTGATGAGGAGATGATTTGCTCAGAAGCAGGGGCAACTAGGAATGCCCTGGAATATTTGTAGGCATCTAATGTAGCCTGTCCGGTTACCCCCTGCTTTCTTCCTATAACATCAACTATTCATTTGCACAAAACTCGTATTCTTGTAACATAGTGCTGAATATGGAAACAGAATCCAATCAAAAGGGAGGTAGAAGAGACTGCAAGAAAGTGGCAAGCAGGCAAATACCTTCCTGTAAACTAACAGAAAAAGGGATACTGAGAGAATATGAAAATTCCTGTGTTCTCAGTCTAAACTTATTTTAGGCTACTGCTATATCTTAAGAAGTATTGAGAGTCTGAGGTAAAAACAAAGGCAGTTTTTCTCAGACAGGAAAGTTGATGGAGGGGAAAACTGTATAATTTTAATTGCCTAAGATCTCAGAGTAATTAGGAACCCAGCCTTGCACACAATTACGAAGTTGTCTCTGGTCACACAGAAGACTGAATTCACAAGTCATTTCAAAAGGGTTGTGATTCACACAAATGCCAAACTGAGAAACTTCTTAGATAAATGATTATAACAACACTCCTTTGCCTGTCTTTCATGCCACTAGCTACATCTTTTATGACAAAAGAAATATTTCATCTCTCTGTTGGAACGTCTGCTTTTGTAAAGAAATTTCATGATTTGACAGAAGACCATCATGAGTTCTCTTTGATCCCCCGGGAATATGAGGTATCTCATCTTTCAGATGCTTATTGAAATTATATGTTTAATTTAAAAGGGCCAAAATTAATATAAATTCTCAAGTAATGAATAACATGATAGAACTTATTGCATTTCCATTTTCTAGAGGGTAGAATACAGCCTGAGCCACAAAATCAGGAAATTCAAGTCCTTGAAGATTTCAAGTTCATCTTTTGTATGTGGAGGATGGGGAAGTGAAGGAGAAGGAGGGGCACTTGGGAGTCCAAGTTTCCCATACTTTCCCCAAGCATATTCTCTTCCTTAGCCTGAAAATGTTTACTAGAAATGTTCGTTTCTAGCAGCTTGATCAAATGCAGAACACTTTCACTGAAATTTAAATACTGCTCTAAATAACAAGAAACACCATCCAAAATTTCCTGTGTCAGTTTCCTCAAAAGTCTGTGTCATTCTTGAATATAGGTCTACTAAATTACTCAAAACTATGCTCAAAAATGTCCTTTCTCTTAACTTGAACACTTTCATCATCTTGCCCTGAAATTTACAGTTACAACCTGCTCTACAGCAGACACCAGTTCTGTTCCTGGTATTCTTTACCACTGATTTTCATTCATGGCTGCTAAGATAAAAAGGCTATTGCAACCTTTTCCACCATGCTTTTGGAAGTATGAACATCTTTGAATAATGCTGATAGTTCTTGATGGTTTGCTTCTGGGAACAGATTTTGGCCCCTACTGAAAATGGCAAAAAAACCCCCAACCATTCTTGCTCTGTTTGGCCTTGCCTGTGTAGAATGAAAAGACAGGAGCAATTACCATATGTCCCATCAACTCAAATTTTCTCTGCCAAAAGTGGAAAAATAAACCTATTTGCTTTCAGACATTTCTTGTTCCCTTTCATGGGATCCAGGCAGAATCTGCCACAGTGAGGAATGAAGACAACATGTTCCCCTCTCCCCATGTCCAGCTGGAACCAGCCTCTGGACTCTTCTTTTTGTCAGGTCATATCTTCCCATCACGAATCCAGATGGTACAATTTTTTCCCTCTTACATTTTTTCCTCAACTCTGAGAAAAAGGAGCCCAAAGCAATGTTCTATTATTTTAGTGTGAGAGCTCTCTCTAGTGGCAAGGATGTTATTTGCCTTTATGTTTGTTTCAGTTACAAAATATTCCAAAAGGCTACCTGACTTTTATCCCCACCAGAAGCATTGGTATTGCATTAACACTGCCAAGTGTTTTCAAATATTCTCCTAAATTTTTATACCACATTTTGGTTTTGCAGTAACATGGCTACAAACTATTTTCAACTCAAACAAGTAAAATGTATGTCTGTTGAAGCCTCAGGCACTAGACCTTTGTTTATATTCAGTTTATAATTTAAAACACTCTGATGTGGAGAATGAGAGGACACTGAAAATAGAGACTGGCATCCTTTGAGGCTTCATGGGAAAGTGCAAAGGGAGTAGGTTTGAGACCAGCCCTCACATTACAAATAGGAAGGTTTGTTAAGATTCTTCAGTACAAGTGGAATTAAGATCCGGAGAAAGACTTCAGATGGATAAAAGTGGACCTTTTTTAACAGTTGTTGTTGATAGCCAGGATAGAATTTCTCCAAGAACATTAGGAATCTAGTCAAATCCTATGATAGAAAAATGTTCACCACATATAATAAGGGAGAATACCAAAATGGGAGAGTGTTGCAAAGAAACAATGAAATAGATACAGCTTTTGTAAACACGCAGAATTTTTATGCTTTAAATTACACATAATTAGATTCCGGTCTTTTAATTTGGGGGCAAATCAAATTTAGAAAGTATTTTTCTTGAAAATATAATAAAAACTTGGAAAAAAATCCTAACGTTCCATTTTATTCTCTTAACACTTGAAGTTTCTGTTTTAAAATTGAGAAAAATGAGACTAAACCCAAATAAAATGTTTAAAATGTAAAAATATTTACATTTACAAAACAGTTATTCTGAAATAAACTTTTTCACAAAATTTTGGTTGAGGAACCTGATCAAAATGCAATCATGTGAATAGTCCTATGTAAAATATAATTTTAAATAACTTCTGCATTAAACCTACATACTTCTGTATCTAATTTAAACTTTGGACTTCATTAAAATTAGTGCGATCTCGTTCAAATAATCCTCTACAGTAGCAGTTGACTGGAAAATTACCTGAATGTCAAACTGAAATTTAGCTTCTTGACTTCACACACAAACTAAAATCCCCCCTAAACCCTCAGCAACAATGCTAAGGAATGCTAAGGTGCGTACACAGTGCCAAAGGTAAGTACACTTGGATTGTATTTCACAAATCATTTTCTTATTTCAAGAATTCTATTTGTGCTGTATTTACCATACATTTGTTGATGCTCTTTAAACATGGAAGCATATTCTCATTTATATATTCACTAACAATTTTGGATCCAGTGACCAGGTCTGGGTTAAGGCTGGTTTGTGGGGAGTGAATGTCTGGGCTTTGCTCACTGGGGAGCTCACGCTTCTCACTGCTGCATTTCATTCCCCAGAGCTTTTACCCCTGCTGCTGTCTGTCCCCTTTTGCAGCCCTGCCCAACCCCAGTGTGGTGGGTATGGATATCCCTGGAGATTTCATTCAGAAGCCCCCGAAGCCTGAATTAGCTTATTCAAAAAACGCTCGGACTAGTGAGTGTGTCTGAATGACATATTCTCCCTGACAATAGTAAATTAGCACATTTTTATCTCTAAATCATCTCAGATATTTCAATGATGAGCAAGTACTTGCAGTTTCACTTTTGCTTATCCTTGCTGACTCTCAAATTATTCTGAAGCCACCAGCATTTCTAAAAGCAAGACACAATGATTTCCTCATTATATTAGGAAACGGCAAGTTAAGCAAATTTCAGAAGTCTTTTCAAACTCCAGAGTCTGTTCAGAAGTGATAAGACAAGACATCATATTCGGCTCTGTAAGCTTTTGTGTGGAGATAGTTCTCAGCAAAAGTATTTTTGTCCTAAGGAAAAAAAAAAGAAAAAAAAAAAGAGAAAAGAGAAAAAATGAAAAAAGAAAAAACTATTTCCCTCTTCCAGCTGGAAAAGGAAGGGGAAGATGGAATCTTCAAATTTTAATTCATGTACTACAACTGCTTTACTTGTTTTTTTCTGTGCAAGGGAAACAGGGAATTTTGTATGCTAAAATTGACTTTTGCACTGGATCCCACCATGCAAAATTGTCCTAACCTCAAATGTGCTTATCAAAGACATACAAGCAAAATAAATTTTAAAAAAATTTACTATCACTATGGCAAATTGCTTCTGTTCAGAAAAGAAAAAGGCAATGATTTTTCACCAGTAAAAAATTCTAGTAGTGTATGTGCGAAAATCGTTTCAACAGAAGAAATCTTTCTGTATTTGTCCAAAAAATGACTTACAGCATGTTCGTTTATTTTATATAAATTCCCAAGTGAACTCAAATACTTACTGGTTGCATCACATAGCAATGACTGGCTGTGTTCAGATGCTATATTACAACTACAAAGCAAATGCTTGCTACCATTTACTGCACCCAGCCAGGTTGTAGGACCCAGTCAGTATGTTGTACTTCAGGAACTGGTACATGGTGAGCATAAAGTATGGAGATTACTGTGGAAATCATTATAATTCTTAATGCAACTACACAATCTCTTAAAATGGAATTATTTTTACAAGGAAATATGTGGGAGAAAGATATCTACCAAAAAGACAGCCTCAATTTCTATTTTTATTTCAGTTTATTCTGCTTATTATGTTCCAAATGATCTTCATAGTCATGGGTATAAGCAGAGACAATACCATCCCCTCATCTGTTTTTCTGGGGCTTGGTTTTGGGTTATTTGTGTGCATGTGTGTATGTGTGTGTGTGTCTTGTGTAGGTTTAGAAAAAATATTTATTTATCCAAATTTACTTGTGAAATAACAAGTGGTCTCAAGTTTGCTAGAAAGCCCTTTGCCTTGCTGTGGGTTTTCTGTGACCTCTGTGCGGAGAAGGAAATGCTAGCTGCAGCATTTACAGGGTCACTTTAAAACCTCACACTGCAAAATATTTTGAATAACATCCTATGGAGAATAATTCTGTTTAACAATACAATGTGCACAAACAAAATAAGAGCAGAGTATATGCAAAACAACATGTCTGAGAATGAGCAAATTATTCCAAAGGGAATAATATAGCTGTCTAAGCATCATTCCTCCAACAGTTTGACTTGTAAAACAGATGTTTGAAACCTACTGGTTAAAGCAAACTGACCTTCTTTTGGAATAAATACATTCAAAAACATGTATTTATCTTGGTCTTTGGATGAGTACTCACTCCTTGAAATAACAGTACGCATTCATTTGTTCACGCAGTTGGGTAATTCCAGTCCAATTTTAATAGACAAAGACATCCGCCCCATCAGTTTACACCGATTTATTGCAAAAAAAGGGTGTGCTGCCCTGAAGTGCCAAACATGAACAGAATACAAGGTTGTATAGAGGTAAAGCAACCTTCCCGTGTGTTTGAAAAGACACAGTGTAGCTTAGGTAAAACACTCAGCTACACAGACTCCAGGTACACTGACCTCTGCTCCTGGAGGCTTTGGCAAGTGCTGTGTACAACAGCGGAATGTCTCCCATGATATCAGCAGTGGAGAGACAGTGCTGGGCTGACAACGAGGTCAGACAGATCCCAGAGCCAGAAATCTTAACAGGAGAGGTAACCAAGAAACAGCAGCAGCTGAGCTGGATGAAGTTTCACCTGCACGTCTGTGCAGCCACTGAATCTTAATTTTTAAAGGATGAAAATGACAGCCCCTGGGAAAACATAACAGTAACTTAACTATAAATTACAAGAGGGCTGTGAGTGATCTGAAAGGTCAAGAGAATAAAAAATTGATGTCTTCGGTGAGCCATATGTTTCTGAACTGTGGGGGAAATTCTGCACCTTAAGCAAAAAAAGGGCAAATTTGACATTAGTATAGTTTTCTTTGACAAATTGGTCTTTCATTTTTGATTAGTGAAGAACTTAGTGTGTTCACCTCTTGATTTTTGTGTCTCTCAATGTTGCTTCGAAAATGAAAATTTCATTAACATCTGTGTTCTTCCTTTGCAGAGCAGAATATACACAAAGACCAGAGATTTAATAGGATTTAGTTTACTTATAACTATATAAAGTTAAAGAACTTGATATGCTAACAGTGCAAAAAGAACAAAAATAAACTCTGCAATTACAAAATGCTAAAAAACCCATAACAAAACCATTAGTGAAGTTCATTTTCCTCCATGTCATGTCTTAAAATGTCCATTCTTCTGAAGGGTTGCTTTTTAAGAGTTTTCTTACATTAATGCAGATCTCAAAAGTAGTTTTAGCAAATCACTTGATTTGTACTAAAGTATTCATCTTTGTTTTCTGTTTTAGTCCAAACCTACAACACTAATTTCAAGCATATGGCTGTGTTTAATCATCTTTATGCATCTTCAGTCAAATGACTCATTTTCTATTACAAAATAAAATTATTTTCTGGGCAGGTTCTTCACTCCTAACAAAGGAAAAAGGATCAGGTACCGGTTTTTATACCATTAGGTAGTCCACCTATTCATGTAATTTTTATTACATTATATTATAGTTTTGCATGCAAATTTCCAGAGTTTATGATCATTTGGATCATATGTTCTATCATTGCTATCGTTGCTTGATCACTGCTGTTTTTCTCATTTAGGTGCTACTTCACCTTTTTAAATGACATCTTCCTTCCCTCATCTCATTCTCAAGTCTTTCCCAACAGCTATTTTGTACTGCCACGATGCCAGTATGGCATCATCAGTTACATTAAAAGCTAAACATGGGGCTACAATTATCTTAGCTATCTTTTAGTCTTCTGCATTTCCACATCATTCCTCTCAGTGAAGTGTAACTTATCTGAGGTTATTCTTTTGCTTCTCTAGGGATGTTTAATATGAGCCAGTTGTGGTGGCATTTCTGGGATGGTCCTTTGCCCATGTGGTTTAAATTCGCTATAGCACCAGGAAAGTGCTTTTATTTTTTTAAAACAGATTGGTGTTAAATCTTTAGAATCATAGAATCAGAATATCTTGGCTTTGAGCCAAGTCCTGCAGAGTGCTCTGAATCAAGTCCAAGGCTGTGGTGTTTTTCTGGGCCTGTTATCTGGACACTGTGACAAAAATTTAATCTCCAATTCATATTCCAGTGTGACATTTGACCAGCTGCATGGGGGTAATTGCAGTACAGTTTTTCCTGCCCTTAGTATCTCTGATTTCTTTCTGCATATCACAGTCAATGAACCCATCTCAGTCAGATAGTTGGTAATACAGACCCTACTTTATTTGTTCTTTTGAGGCTTGAGATTTCAATTCACACAAATTCTGTGCTAGTTACTGAGGTAGTTAAGCTGTTTCTTTCCTTTGCTTTGATCTCAAGGTCTTTTAACACAAAAAAAAAATTCTGCTGACAGCAAAATTACATGTCTTTCCAGTATGTTTGGTATCATGATATTACAGTGTTCTCCTTGCTCTCTTCACACAGCTTTCTGACAGGTCTTGTATACTGACATCTTCATTCAAGGCTAAAGAGTCAAATTCCTCTTTCTTCACTTACATTTCTAGCACTTGTAGAAAACCACAATCAAGCTGGGGATGATTACTGATTTTGATTTGAAATGGCAATATGGATTGTGCTGGGTACATTATCCTACTAATTTGGCTAGTTGTTCTTGCAGCAGACAGTGAGCTGCTTAAAACTGATATAGAGAGCCAGAAGTGAATTCTCTTTTTGAATCAATAATAAAAGATGCAACAACCATTTCCTGAAAGCAACTCAATTGTACTTCCTGGTGTCTTCTGCTCCAACAATCTCATATTGTATGATAATATCAACAGAGCCTATGAATCTATTCAGCATCCAAAACTGTAAAAAAAAATTCTGGGCATGGTAAGGAAAGCAAAGACAAAAATACTGTATCCAATGGGATTTATTATTATTATTATTATTGTTGTTGTTGTTGTTGTTGTTGTTGTTGTTGTTATCATCTCATCTAGGCTACTTCTAAGGTAATCAAAATCCAAAACATGACATGTCAGTGCTCATAATTATTCTGCATGTCTTTCAGATGTCTGCTTTATCAGCTTATTATTGATCTTTACAGAAATGAGGTAAGAAGAGAATTATCTTCAGACCTGAAGTAGGACATGGCTGTGAAGAAAAAGAAAAAACAAAAAAAGATACTTATAAAAAAATTAAAAAGAAAATAAATATTGGCATAGATCTGGGGAGAGGATTTCATCCTTTAATTTCATCCTCTAAATACTCAGGAAGCTTTCCTATTTTAAGAAAATCCAGCTTTTTTGTAGATTTTTTTCGTATTTTATTAGGAAGTTGAAAAAATTATAAAAGCGTAAGATAGATCGATAGATAGATATACACACACGCACACATATAAATATAGATAAATATAGATAACTATTGAAAAAGGAAGGAAAGGGCTTCTGAAGTGCAGCATAGATCCCTTCAGAAGGTAACTGATCTGAAACAGAAACCCCCTCTCCATGCATCCCAAACACAAACCCAGGTCTGCAGCACAGGCTCTGCAATCCGCAGCAGCTGCATGCTGATACTGAGGTATAAAACCCCTTGCTTTGTTCTTCACATAGCACTTTAAGACCAGCTGACAAATGGGGTCTTAAAGTCCATTTCCCGTTCACCATTCCTGTGGTTATAAAGGTAATATATTTGACTCTGGTTAGGGGTTATGGGTGCAGGGGTTCCTGGGATGAACAGGGGCTCTGCTGCCCCTACCAACACTCAGGTCGCTGAGTCCCAGTCCCTGCACCTCCTTAAAGAACATTTAGATGTGGCATTTAGGGACACGATTTGGTGGTAGATTTGGTAGTGGTAGTGTTAGGTTTATGACTGAACAAATGATCTCAAGGGTCTTTTCCAACCTAAATGGTTCTGATTCTATATTTCTCTCTGAGCACACCAGCTTGCTCTGAATCCATCTGCTCTAACATACAGAAATGACAAAACTATTCCCATACCTCTAACCCTGGAAATTCATTTCACAGTTTCCTATGTTTTTATGCCTCAACGTTTGTTTGTTGGTTTTTTTGATTTAATTTTGCAAGGGACAGCTCCCTGAGTCATCCATCCACTGATGCCAGTTACGCACAAATTTTCTTAGGCCATACTTGTCCTTCATTCCTTTCAAGCTGCACTGCCGTGCAGTTCCATAGATGGCTCTGTTTGTAATAAAGATATACTCAAGCATGGAAAGCAGGCATGGCCCCCTCAAAAGATTGTGTGAATGTTTATTTGACAGTCAGATGCTAAAGGGTATGGAGGGAACAACCAAGAGAAAACGCAAGAGAGCAGAAATTTTGAACATGGAACTATGAACTAAAGTCTGGCTGATGGCAGATCTTCCTTTTACAGGGCGTAATCTGGTTTAGATGCAAAGAGTTTAATTAAATCAAAAATAAAATAAATCTAATTGTTCATTCCAAATTCACAAGTTACTTTTTGGAAAGGCTTAAAACATTTTTTTAGAATATATCCTGCAGGAGCTGAAAGAGTTCTGCATTTGGACAGGAGTTTCAGCTGTTTTATACCCAACCTAAGCAGTTCTCCAGAATTCCCTTGATGTAGCTGGATCTAAAATTCACCTCTGATGTGTTTCTAGGCAACAGAATTACTTATGAAGTTTCTGAAAATCTGAAATATAGACTATCCCAAGTTACTTAAGAAGCAAAGGTAATAAATGAAGAGCAGCATGAAAGTGTTGGGGTGTTTTTCTTAAACAGATTTGCTTTTGTGGACAACTCTTCAGACTCATAGAATCAGAATACCTGAAGTTGGAAGTGACCCATAAGGATCATCGAGTCCAAGTCTCTGCTCCTCGCAGGACCACCCAACACCAAACAGGATCACTAAGAGTATTCTCTAGATTCTCATTGGGTGCTGACAGGTTTGGTGCTGCATCCACTCCTTTTGGGAGCCTGTGACCAAGCGCCTTCTGGGTGAAGGATCTTCTAATGTCCAGTCTGAGCTTCCCCTGATGTAGCTTCATTCCATTTCTACGTGTCCTGTTGCTGATCACCAGAAAGAGAAGATCAGCACCCCTCTGCTGGCCCCCTGCCACCAGGAAGCTGTAACTGCAATGAGGAACCACTCAGCCTTTAGGTCTGTTTTTACTGTGTGCCACTGTAGTAGCATGGCAGTCTCAAACCAAGACTTCAGTGTAGTCTTGTACAGACATTTCAAATTTCACTGCTGCCTGTCATGCTGCTTCAAATTCCATGTACTGCACTTCAGTGGGAGTATTTTGCATTTGTTGTTGGGTAGATGAAAAAGAATGCAAGGTAGTTGAGGGTGGGATTATGGCCTTTGTAAGACTTGCTGTATAGTCAGAACCTGCTCTTGCCTTACGTACAGTTGCCGAGTCTTGTCATTTCCATCTTGCCCTTGAAACGATCTCTAATGAAATGCAGCAGAATCTTGTTCCCATAGGAGATTGATTATTGTGCAGTTTCACACTCATTTAGCTCTTCCTTTTCTGTTAGAAGGGTATGAGCTGATTATTTGCACCACTGTCCACAACATTCTGCTTTCTCCATTAGGGAGCTTCTACAGCTTCTGCAAATTTCTTCACGAAAACAACTTATTATTTTCTGAGATTATTATATAATCATTGAGGAAAACAAAACGTTGTTTCTCCCCTATAAATAAAGATAAGAAATTACTAGAAATAAAATATCTAATATACCTCAAGTGAAAAAAACAGCATATAACAGGCAGGAAAGGCAGAGGAAAACAATGGTGATGGACAGTGTGGGAAAGGGAATAGAAAAAAAATAAGGAAAAGGGAGAAGGGGGAATGTAAAGGAAAAGGAACCTTAATCTTATAATGAAATTAAAATGAAGTTGCTGTTAACACCACTTCTTTGTATTCTGCCTCTTGTCATTGAAATGTTAATATGACTTTGACTTGATGAGGAAAGCTGGAGAAAGAACATACACAGCAAATGAAATAGTGAAGGCATTTCTGCAACACAGGAAAACATATCTCTTTAAAGGGAAAGGAGGTAGGAGACATTAGGGGGGAAAGAGGATTTAAGGGTCTTGGGCCCCAGTTGTGAAATCATTTGTAGAAAAAGACTGAATTCCTGATAAAACTGTGCCTAAATTACCTACACTCTTAATTATGCAACATATGCATCCCAGGATATGCATCCTGAAGCACATCAACTCTGTTTAAATCTTCATATCCTTATAATCTGCAATTTAATCATTTAGGCAGTTCCACAAAAATTCACTGTGCATTATGAACAGGAAAATTTACTGGTGCCTTCTCCATGGAGACTGAACCATGTTATCCTGACAATTCAAGTAGATATTATGTTTGTATAATTAGATTGTGTAAAACGCTATTGGATATACAATTTATAACTGTTTATTGGCTAGCTTGACAGTAGGTATGTATGGATATCATTCTATATAGAGGGTATTTCACTCCTACTGAAGACTGGAATCTCCCTCTGTGTTCTGTATAATTCCAGAAGTCTTATCTCAAAGCAGGTATTGATGCATTCCAGTCTCATTAGGGCCCTGCCATCTGCTGCCTTAATGACTTTGCAAGGAAGGTTGAGTGATTTAGGATACTTCTTGACAGTGTCAAAGATTTTCTTTTAACTTCCTTGTTCTGTGCTCTGCTCTATTGATGAATCCCTCTTGCTTTGCCTCATCAGTTGTATCTCCCAATCAAAGTCCCTGCATGCCACTCATTCATTTTCACTCTATGATATTTCCTTGATTTCAGCACTTGTCTCTCATTCACAATGCCTGATCCCTCATACATTATCCATGCTTATTCTACGTACCTTATTTTTGATCCTGGCATATGACAGCCTGTTTTCAGAATCATGTTTCTTTAATCTTTTCAGCATTGATGTTACTTGTTCCCTTTTTGATATCTCAGACCACTTATAAATGACTGCCCGATAGTTATAACATATTCTCACAAACATTTTCTGTTTTTGCTGTAGTTTATAATTTGTGCAGAAGTAATATTGGAGTTGTAATTTCAGCAACCTACAAAACAACTCTACAACCTTAGATGTAACAATCAGTTTCACCTTAGAGTAATATGGAATAATCCTATGGATTAATAGCATATATAGGCAAGTGCTGTTCCATATATAAGCAAGTCCTGTACCTGGGTTTGTTGGTTTGCTTGTTTGCTTGTTTTTTTGTTTGCTTTAATTTTAAGTGGGAGATGGATGAAGGCTAGGGGGAAACACAAAATGACAATAGAGCCATTTCTTTAAATCACAGATGAGTTCTCATTGTTATTTGTAAATTTGCATTTCAATCAAACATGTTTTAACATAGTTAGCTATTATTTATACTATTTCTATTGTACATCTAAATATTCTAACATATATTTTTCTCTAATGGAGGAAAAAATCTATGTGAAGTCTTCGACTAAAAGACACATACAGCTTTATATATTGCCTAAAACTTTAAATGCAGTTTAAAACAAAATATTTGAGATATTTTCCTATCTTTAGACTTTTATCCTCCCTTTTCCTGATACAGTAAATAATGAAAACTATCAGAAGACAATGCATAAGAGAACAAAAACAATGATCAAAGAACTAGAAAACATTTTTTCTGAAAGCTAGTAAGAACTAGGTTTCTGTTATTTGAGAACTGGACACACAGGAGAAATATGGTAAGTCTTCAGAAGTGTGGAAACCTCCAGTGGGGACAAATGGGAATAAAGTTTTATCTTTGTTCTTTTTGGACAAAAGCAAGAGGTAAGGATTTTAAATCACTTCAAAGAAGATCTACATTGGAAATTACAAAGAAAAACATCTTGCAACCAGAACCATTCCACATAGACAGGATCTTGGGAGGGACCAGAATCTGCATTACATAAATGTTTACATAAGGCAAATATCTGTCAGGAAAGGTTTGGTTTCTGTGATGATCTTCCTTGTGGGGCCAAGAAAGAAAAAAATAGGCCATGGCAACATTTGATTCTGTAAATACAGTATGAGTAATTGACATCTCAATCTCAAACTTCTGCTAAAACAACTGAATATAATGAATAAAACAACAAATAGGTTCAGATTCAATTAAAAGCAAGCAAAACAAATGTGTTTAAGCAGAAAAGGTAACATGCCTGTCTTACCTGCTGTGTTGCTATATATAACCTTGAAATTCTGGAAATGAAAATTGCTTCCACAGAGCTAGCAGCAGATAACTGCAAGGATCAAGAGAAGATTTGTGGCAGGATTATCCATAATATGAAATGGGTAGGTAGTAATATGGTTCTTAGCTCTGGTACCAAAAGTGATCAAAGCAAGCTATCAGAAAAAGTAACTTCAGTGAAATATGAAACAGTCAATCCAGGAATGACAAATAATGAAGACCTCAAAAATCCCATAAAAATGGTAAGGAAAGAGATACTCAAAGGGGTTCCAAAGGGATCTGTGGTACAAGTTGTTATGTAACCAGCATCAGTATACTTGTTCTCGCACCATATCAGAAAGTGTTTGAAATTAATCAGAATTTTGAAATAGATTTGATTTATCAAGCTAATGAAATGGAAACCTAAAATGTCATTTGCTTTTGTAATGTAATTGAAAGCCATATTTATTAAAATGTCAGCATGTGCAAACAGTTTTGCTGTTTCTGAATATTTTTCCCTCTACTCAGCTAAAAGGTAAATATTTGCTCTACATAGGGCTATAAGGATATTATTTTTTTCTTTATAACTGTTCTGAGAAAGAGTTGTCCTGTATCAGGCAAGGGTCCACTTAGTCGAGCATCTTGCATTTTGTGATTACTAGGATTGGAATATAAAACATAGTCAAATACAGGGAAATGTTTTCCTTCCAGTACGCTTCCCCAGTTTTCAGAAAAATTCTGTCTGAAATAATTCCTAACATTTTTGTTTACAAGACTTACACGGATTTTTCTTTCAAGAATTTGCATAATTACTTTTTGAAACTGTCTAAGCTATGGTATCAAGAACATACTGTGACAAAATGTTGCGCAGTGTAATTGAGTGACGCTGACATTTCTTTTAATGGCTACCTGACAATTTTATACAAATCATCTCCACCCCCTTCATCTCTGTTGGGAAAACAGTGAATAAATAATTTCCTAAATAGACTCTTCATGGCTCTAATTTCTTTCCTCTAGTCTTGTCATATTTCTAGTCATCTCTTCCCAGACTAAGACTTTCCAGACTCACTTTAATACTCCCTGCTGTAAAAATACAGGAATCCCTGTCTTTGATCATCCTCCTCACTCTTCACTTTATTATTTTCAATCTACTGCTTTATTTTTTGAGATGTGAGAATCGCAGGTATTCCTGAGATGTGGGATCACCACAGAATTGCATATTCTCTTTAAAATAACTGCAGACTTCTAGTAGGAAAGCAGCTCTGTGCCAGTGTAAAAAGGTTGTTCAAGAACACATTATTATCTCTTGCTATGCGGACACTGTTAAAGAACAAATCAAAATTTAAAGTATTTAGACCTGTAATATCAGTTACCCATAAATTTTTACAAAAGCCATCAGAATGTGAAAACCAATTGCATTTCTTGAGGTACCAATGCTTCTTAATTCAAATCATACACAAAATATAAATTATTGATTTTCTCTCCTACTACTCCCCATTATGTCTGTATCCTTCCAAAATGAGTGAGCATCTACTTCCAGCTATTATCTATATTCTACTGTAAATACCAACAGGTTTTCTTGACCTTCTTGCTCAGGATAACTGCAGCAAATCTACTTTGAAATCACATGCTATTAAACAGAAGCAACAATATGTGTGCCTGGGAAAAGAAGAGTAAAGAGAGAAAAAAACAACCCTTCTCTGGTTTTTTAGACTTTAGAAAAAGTTGTTTGAGTTTTAGCTGAAAGCATCTCTTGTTATCAGTTTGTCCAGACTTATTTCTCAAACCTAAGTTTTAGTTTCTGGTTTTCTTTATATTAAATTACACCAACTTTTTGCTTAGAAGACTGTCTCTCTTCTCCTGAGTTTGCATGGCTGCTCTCTTCTAGTAAAAGATTCTCTAAGAGCAGCCCTATTTATCTGAAATAGCTCTGTATATAACCTCCCTCTTGCCAATTTTGTATGTTCATTTTTCTCTTAATGTTGTGTTCTCTGCTTCTGGTAATCTTCATTCCTCATATTTTTAGAAAATTCAGCTATGTCACTGTGAAGTCTCCTCTTCTTAAATAAGGAAAAAAAGCTGAACTTCTTTAATCTTGCTTCACAACTAGTATTAATTTATCTTATTTCCCTTGCATTCCTCTAAAGCAATTATAGTCACTCTTTTTCTTCTTAAGTGCAGATGCAAATTAGGATAAAGGCAGTGGGGATTTTTCCTCCCCTTTTTATTCCCAGCAATTTGTATTAACTCTATATCCCTATTTTTCTCTTTCCATGACTCAGAATGAAACATATACTGTATCTTAAATTAGAAAAATGTAATCTCTAACAACCTAAGTACAGTACTTAAATGTCCTTAATCCCTGCTTTTAGATTCCCTATAGCAGTTGCTCCCTGAGCAGAGTTTCATCTGACAACTTGGATATCTGGCTGTTAAACACCCTTTGCAAAAACACTCATGCTTTTATAGTCAAACTTTTAGCCAAAGTTTCCAGTGATAACGTGCACAGCATTCAGATTTTATTTAGATGATGGTCATTTCTTCCCTGCTTTCTTACTTTTTTTGCTTAGTTTTTCACTTATATCAAAACTAACAGATGTCTTATAAATTTATTCACCATTAGCACTGTATCAAGCAGGCATGCACCATAAATGCCTGTAAAATACTGTTTGAGACCACCCCATGTTCAAATAGGAGAAATTTTGTTGCATGCATTTGTTAAATAAAAGGTTTCAAATTAATATATTTTTTCACTAAAAAAAAAAAAAAA
>VZRS01013457.1:129083-183733 GCA_013398055.1 Ifrita kowaldi
AAAAAGAAGCTGGGTAAAATTTTGAATTACTTTTCTGGCAACTTGAAGTAATTTCATTCATGAGACAGTTTAGATACGCTTTTTAAAAATAGTTTGTTTTATTTGGTTAATAGCTTAGCATTCACCCATTGTTACTTCTCTACATAATAAATTTTGAATTTAAGAATCCCTGACAAGAAAATCAAAGAAATGCTGACCTATTTTCTCTCTGGAAATAATTATTAAAGCAAATGAGATTTGCTTGTCTCAAAGGAGTAATTTTGATTTTTTTCTAATTTTAAAAATATTTAAATATTAAAAATATTAAAATATAAGCTCAAAGTTCTAAATAACAGCTTTTTCCCATGAAGACAGCTTGAATTTTATTTTTTTACAAACTTACACTAAGAAATTAAATATCAATGGGCAAAAGAAAAAAGGCATAATTTAAAAAGTTCTTTAAACTACATGACCAAAGCATTTGATATGCATTTAATTAAATGTCATTAGCTTATGGAAAATGATGAGATTTTAACTACTTCCCTAGTTTGGAAAGAATGTATTTTTTATTACATCCTTCCCCCAGACATGAATAGGCTGGGGTGTATAAACCTAGGGTGTTTTAGGTATCTATATTCAGGAAAGGTTTTGCCAAGGAAACAGTTTTAAAGTTAGCCTTCCTAATTAAGGCTGAGTCAGGGAGGAACAGCCCCTTGAGTCTTGTGCTATTATTTACCTATTGGATATCAGCAGTATGTCCCTTGCAGGCATCACAGACCAGGTGTTTTTCCTCCTCTTGTACTCTCTGCTCCCCCTTGTCCCTTGAACAATTGTTTATCACGTTCATCCTGTTGTGATCTGGGTCAGCTCAGCAGCTATTCACAGGGCTAAGTGTGTAATTCACAGCAATCATTTCATTAACATACGCTCTTCTTACTATTATTGTCGTACTTTGGTTCTGTTGAAAAATATCTCCAACAGAAACAGCCAGCAAATATGATATAAAATAACGTGCAAAACTTCTTGTTCTCAACTACACATACTTTTTAAAATGTTTAAATCGTCACAGGATAGTTGCTAGAAAAGGTTTTTTAAAATTTGCAATAAATAGACAGGCCTACACTCCCATTTCATTTTTTTAAATTCAAATAGAAATATTTGAAAATGAAAAAGTTTAAAAAATCTGACATTTTACCCTGAAACTTTGCCCAGAGAGAGGATTCTTTCAGTAAAGTTCCTATATAACTTAGCAGAAACAGATTGCAAAAACCTTGCATGCCAAACCTATACAACACTTCACTTCTTTTTCAATTAAAGTAGTTCTAATTTTGCACAAGTCAGCATCTAATGCACAAAGTCCTAGACAAACTGAATAAATATACAGCTTTCCCTATAAAACTTGTGATGGTACAAAGTGTTGGGGAGTCCTTTTGAGATGTAGACATGAACTTAAACTCACAGTTGCCTCATCCCACAACTTTATCTACATTAAACATATCTCATGGGGCATTAGATCTGCTCTTAATTCAGTGCATACCTGCCACACTCATAGAAATTCTCATTCTGATTAGATCACCTACACTAGACAAAGCCAGAAATCCAATTCATCCTTTCTGTAGTTTATTACTGCAGTCTTGCTGGCAAGCCAAGAGAACCTGTCAACTTTTGTAGCAGCAAATATTCATTTAATTTGGGAAAACTGACAAAAAAAAAATAGAAATTGTAATACTGATGGTAATGATAATTATGGAAAGCATTATTCAAATTGCCACAAAAACAATGTTACAAAAGGCCTACCTCATAAGAATGATAAAAGAATCTTAGAATTTCTACCAAAACTCCCAGCATAAACAAAGCAGTCTTTAGGTGACATGAAGCTTCTGCTTCATGCAGATCCCTCCCTCCATTACACAAGCCCAAGTCCACTGATACCAGTGGCAGAATAGTCTCATTTTAAGATGATGCACTGGAAGAGAGAATCAAGCCTTTGCCACAATCCTCACTGACTTGCCATTAGTAATATTATTCCCAGAATGCCTGCTATAATCTCCTTGGCTAAGTAATTATTTTCTGTTTGTTCTTAGCAAGATGCTATTAGATATTTTGCTTTTGATAAGGGCCATGTGAGAATGGGGCCCTCAGCAAACTGATCTAGTGGGTGGCGTGTCTTCCCATGACATGTGGATTGGAACTAGATGCATTTTGGAGGTTTCTTCCAACCCAAATCATTCCATCATCCTATGATGATCCTGAGCCTTTTGACATCAACAGCCAAAGTCTGTTGGCTGTGACTGCGCTGAGTCAAAGCCAGTGCTAAAGGGTTTGGGTTGCTTGCTCTGTAATGATTTTCCAGCAATTTATAAAGCTAATAAATGAAGTAAATTTAGACCACCAAATAAGCTTATGCTAAGTACCCAACCCATCTGCAACCTGACAAATATCACAGATCACCTCATGCCTATTTTCCTTCCAGCTCTGTCATTCCTCTCCCAAGCAGGACTGATGGTGTTACATAGCCCTGTTGTGATACACGGCCGTAGAGCATCTCAATCTGCGGCATACATGGGACACAAGCACCCTGAACCTTGGTCTGAAACTCTCCGTGGGAACTATATTCCAAAAGAGACAGTTTTTGAAATGAAGCAAAATAGTTTTTGCATTCACTGATCCAAAGTGTGCAGTATTTCACATTTTAATTCTCTCAACTAATACACAGTTCAGCAGCAAGGTTAAACAGTATTGTGATAAAGATAATTTCAGGGGTCCTAGTTCTATTTCTGGTGTCTAATTGAGTATATTTTTAACTTTCAATTTAGCTTAAGAGGAACTAATTACTGAAATCTAATTAGATGCCTACTAACAACTTCTGATTCACTGTTTCTTCCTGAAGTCTTATGTTGTGTCACTGGAATCTTAGTGGGAAAGCAAGTGACCCTGAAATAGATTGGACTATTTGAGTTTCCAGGCACTACTCCATATCAGAAAGGCCTTAAATAAACTGTTATGATCACAGGTACATTAAAAAAACATATTAAAAATTCTGGCCTGAGAAAAATGTGTCTCAAAAAATATGGCTGCTAATGTTTTGTTCTGTTTCACTATGGTTCTGACCAAAGATGTACATATTGTTTGAATGACCTCTCTCTCTTTTTTTCATAAAACTCTGACTCTAAGTTACTGCTGCAGAAAAGGCTACTTTCTTCTGTTTTATTACAAGTGCCATATCCTCAATAGAGTATCATTTCAGAAGGCTTCAGAGAGTCAATATATTCTCCATATAGTTTGTTGGGCTTTTTCACAGAATGTTTTTGGAGTGACCAAAATAACAACTAGTTAGTTCTAGGTGAGAAAAAACCCAAACTTCTGATCTTCTTTATTATCAGCATCTAAAAACTACATTTAACTTAATGTTTTTAACTTAATATTAACTTAATATTTTTTCTGTTGGTGTGGGTGTTCATTGCTTTTTTTTTTTCTTCATGGTGTTTTTAATTTCTTCTAATCTGTATATGAATACAGCTAATGTGAGGCTGTCTTTCACCAGCTTTTGCTTCTTCCCCTTGATGTGCTCAGATGATGCTGCAGCTCACTGCTTTGTGGTTAATGGGCACCTGTTCAGGTGTCTGTAACTGTGTGCTCTGCTCTGCTGGGAGCTGATGGTCACTCTTAGTAAGTCAGCAGTGGGGGAACTTAAGCCAACAAAAATTCAGGAAAATCATAGATTAGAGGCATTATTTTGTGTTTCATGTTGCTCCCTCAGCAGTGCAACGCCAAGAATCTACCAATTTTTTTATTTCTTATATTGTAGTTTCTAAAATTCCATACCTCTAAGGACAATAATATTATTAAATAATATTATATTCTGCATGTGCTGTTTGGAAAAAAGAATTTTTCACTCAGGTCATTTCTAACAGGCATTCTGCACTGGGAAACAGGTTTACTTTAAGGTTGTCTGATGTATTCTAGGAAAAACCAACAAACATTAATTCCAGTACTCAGATTCTCAGGAACATTGCTGCATTTCTAGGTACCTGACTAGACTTGCAATCCCAGCTGTTAGCCTGTGTTGTAACTGAATTTCCCTTTTTAAGTGATTCGATCTGACTCAGACTGGTGTCCAGCAGCCTGGAAAGGTTGTTAATGTGATGTGACAAACTTGACATTAGCTGCCTTGGTTAAGGCCAAGAAACAAATCACACAGAGCTTAACAGATCAGAGACAGCACTTTGAATTTTACATAGAAATGAACTGAAAAAAGTGGAGATTCTGGCTAAATGAAACTGATGCTTCCTGGACAGGCAAATGTATTATGAAGAGTTTTGTTGTTCTTACTGTGTCTCCAGTAAATTGAGCACCGTGCAGTCATGCAGTACAGCACTCTCAATGACTTGGAGGCATCCTTTGAAGGCTACATTTGACAGAAAAGATGATAAATGCCAGGATAAATGGAGATTTAATTAAGCCTTTGGGCTGTAATGACAATGGATTTCTGAAAGAGGTTTAATTCCATTGGCATGTCCAAATTTACTCCTTCCCTTTACTGTATGTAAAATTTTATTTAGCTACACTCTGCTGACCAGAGGTTTTAAGCCCCATCATGGGCTTGGTAGGTGAGTGGCAGGCCCACAGCTGAGATCCAAGAGAGATGCAGACATGGGCATTTGGCATAATGCAATTCGGCAGCCTGTCTCCAACCATCAGTCAGCAGTCACTGAGTGAAAAACTGAAGGCAAAACATGTTCTGGTGAATAACATGTGAGAGATGATCATCGGCCATGAATTGCACAGGACACTCACCCAGAGATCTTCTCAAGGAGGGGAAGGGAGAACCACTCCACCAGGCTTCAAACCTCCCTGCCTGTCCCTTGCCACAGACTGACTCCCTCATCCAGGCAGGCTCAGGGCATGCACTGCTCACTCCAGCCCCATGGGTTAAATGTGAAAACAAAGATAAGTGACATCATAGCATCCTTACTTTGTTTTTTTTTTTTAATTTTTTTTTTAATTTTTAGTTTTAGTTTTTGAAACAGGACAAGAATAATATTTAGATGGTAAGAAACTGAAAGTCTTTCCATTTTATCCTGACATGATGTATTGTAGGGATGCACTTACATAATGAATCCTGTGAGATCTATAAATAATGGATCTGGGTGGTAAACTAGAAAGCTAGAAAATGTTCTGTTATTCCTAACTGTTCTTTATTCTTACTCTAGTAGACAAGAACAACGACAGGAGGCCTCAACCTGCCAGTTTCATTTCTATGCCACTATTCTAGCAGAGGAGAAATAGACTGGACTGTAGTACTGTGGCTTGTCTCCATTTTGTTTCAATGTCTGGATGCCCAAATAAGCATAGATGATAATCTCAGCAGAGGTGTAAGCTCTAGAAGAGTTGTGAAGAGGTATATTTTATAATTAAATTTTTGTTTATCTCATGGAATTCTGAATATTTCTTTCTATTTCTTGAGGCTGGTATTGTCTGCAACAGTAAGACGTAAGCAAATGAAACTGGAGGCCTTGAGTTCTACAGACTGGGGCTGGGGGCAAGCATGTAGGTGTCCATAAATCATCATGTGACGTAACGACTAAGGCATGGACTCAGACTGGAATCTGAGACGTTTATTCAAAGAAATGAGCTGGTTTTATACCCTTCTTCAAGACACCGTATTTCCTAACATGGTATTTTTCACTAAGCGACATATCACACATTGCCACATCAGCAACACACTTTCACCATCTCCCTACAGGAGGTGATCACGTGCTGCCCACCCCTCTGGCAGCTCCTCCCAAGGTCAGGCAGAGACAAGCTTCCTTGTGCTGCCATGGCATTCTGCAGACACATCCCACAGCCTGCCGCTCAATTCCATCCTATCTCTCTCCACAATCGTGTAACTTCTGAGCGGTTACTGGTGCTGGTTGAAAACGAGCAAGTCCAAAGCAGTGTGTGGCTTTGGATGTTATGTCCAGCTGAGAGTCTCATCTGCCATGACACCATTTCAAAGGGAACAGAGGAGCAATGGCTGCTGTGGTCTAAACATGCATTGCTGAGTTGGCATATGTGCACTTGCCAAATGCCCAGGGTCCTTCACAATCCTCAGGGATTTGTAAAGCGTAAATAAGAAAACCTCTGGAAGCCGAATCAAACATACTGGGAGTGTGATTCCTCATGAAGCATTTGGCCACAAATGCTGTTTGCACTGTAATGACTTCATTTGACCATGAACAACTGCAGTCTAATTGTTTTGTCGTATGAAAAGGTTTGCTGACTTCACTGCTACCAGCAGAAGTGACAGAAGGGCTGGATCTCTCCCTTTCACTGTCTTATAAGCTACAGGCCTTTGTAACAGCAACATCCTTCAAAACTCGGAAGTCATGTTTTGGCAAAAGCAATTAGGAATTTTATAAGCTATCACACGAGGATTCAGCATTCACCTCTAGGTCCCACCATCTTAAGAATGAAATATTGAAAACAACAGTGAACATGACAGCGTGGCTTTTCCTTGGCATAAGAAATAACACTGCTGTATGACATGCAGATGTTGAGATTGCTCTTTAATTTTTAATTTAAAATCATACAGCTACTTTAAGCCCCGGGCAAGGCTACTTCATTCATGCTAAATAAAGTGATCCTTCTTTATAAAAAAACATATTGACTCTGGCTATTGAAAAACACATGTGTATGTGAAAAATGTTTATGCAAGAAAATAAAATAGGACAAACTGGAGCAATAGACTCATTTATCTGTTCCCAGGTCAAGGTGTAAACAGGAAAGGAAAAATTATATATATATATTTTATTTTAGTTGAATATATCATTGAAGTGCTCACAAATCTACTATTAATGTTAGCAATATCTGCATTTTTATTATATTCACATATATTTATAACAATAGAACGTTAACTATATATGCAATGTATTGAATTTAACTCCTTAAGGAGAAAAACTTTTCCCTGAAAAGTTCTTTCATTAAAGAAGAGAATTGCAGGGAGAGAAAAGAGGATATGTTGGGTGATGAGAGTTCAAAAGGTAAAGCTGATAATCTCACTTATTATGCCAGTAGGAAAGGAAGTCTTTTAAAGACTATAATCAACATTGATGCATCTCACGAGATTTTTGGTGGAAAACTGTTATGAAAGTACAAATCAGGTTTAAAAAAAAAAAAATCAAAAAACCCCAACAAAATAAAATCCTAACAGTGAACTGATACAGAAAAAAAAACCTCTGAGAATTTGAAAAATCTCAGTTTTGCAACTTGTTTGTTGTCCTGTGCAGAAATAAATTTCAAAAATAGTTTACTTCAAACTGGCCTTTATTATAATTGATTTAAAGGACTTCACAAGAAATCTTTTGAGGGGGTTTTTTAGTAAAAACTATGACTTGTCAAAGGGATTAAAAAAATAATTACAATAAATGCCACTCCATGTACCTACTAATAAAGACGCACAATGTTACGTTTATAGTGCATCAGAAATTCACAAATTCAAAGATCTAGCTCAATGCTAATTTTGACATAAAGCTCTAGAAGATGTTTTACTGTATTGTATTCTGTTGTTTACAGTGATAAGCTATTTCCTCCATCTAAACTATATAGGATTGATTTTTAGAAAGTATTACAGGTATTAAGTATTGTAAGACTATTTCAAGTATTTGGAAATATTTATTTCCAGCACGAATAAATATTACTTAACTCATATGTACCATATATTGTATGTTGGAACCAGTGGTAAGAATACTAATAAGGAAATGGGTCACTTCTTCCACCTGACTAAGTCAGAAAGATGTTGAAGAGCTATTGCAAGCCAGCAGCCTGAGTTGCTCTGAGTTTGTGTTTTGGAAATTATTGGAAAAAGAGTATGAAAAAGCCTATGGGTAAGTCCTTAAGGTCTCTTTTTGTTTGGTTGGTTATGGATTTATTTCCTAGATAGTGTTTCTGCATAAATTAATTTAAACAGTCCACAGGAACCTGGCTATTCTCTAAATATTCCTTTCACACAACAATTACATCCTTCTGTGTATATATATTTACGCTGACACTCCTGTCACTGAATTGCTCTAAACTGGTAAGTAGTTATTGGCATCCTCTTTCCAGCTGTGGAGCCAGGTCCCTCTGACCTTGTGATGGAATCAAGTCTACACATGCAATAGCTCTCACCAAAAGGTGCAAAAATCTCCAGCTCATGTAAGACATTTTATGTAGTTTCCACCTTTTTCATAAGTTGTAGGCCAAAACTGCACCAGTGAGTGCCAACAGGTATGTGGAATTTGGTACCAGTATTCAAGTCTGTGACCCTTCCAATCTTCTGTCCTAAAGTAGCCTTCTAAAGCAAATACATTAATTAAGGGTCCATAAAGAAGACAGAAAATTCGACTTAATTTCTCCTTCCCATGACCACAGTGGAAGCCAGCACAGCCTGTGATGATTGTTTTGCAAGACGCGCTCATGAGATACGACCCTGTGCACACAGTTCTCTATTATTTCATTTTTCAAGTGAAAGTGAGGAGATTCTGCATCTTTATAGGCTTTTTTTGCACGAAATACAGCCAGCTCTATGAAATTTCCCATGACTACTTCCATGGACTTGACCCAGAGGGTATCCTTCAGAGAAGCACAGTGACCTCGCAGTTCCTCTGGCCCCATGTGATGTGAAAACTCGTAGCAATGGCTTGGCACAGCATGCTTTGTTCAATATGGGACAAGAAAGCCTTGCTGAAGCCTTAGGGTAAATTCCTTGCCAGCTTAGAGAGCTATATAACAGTGTCATCTTGCCTCTCTCACATTGCACTATTTTCTTTCTCAAATGTCCACCTGGGCTGCCTTGCTAACATGCGTTAGACAGATTGTTTTTCTTTTCTTTACAAAAGGCGGCATTTGGCAAGATGTCCAGTAGTTTTTGCAGACATACTGGAATGAAAACTTACTTTTTGTCTGTACATGACATATGCCACGGAGACAACTCCTCTTCCCGCTGCATCTCTTTGCTTCTGTGGTATTTTCACTTAGATAATACACACAATAAAAGGGACACTACTGCATTGTTTTAGAAAGCTCTTTATGAAAGTTGACTGTGCATATTCTCAGTGCAGCTAAAAATTATTTTGTGAGTTCTCTACATGTACTTGATGATATGTAAGATTAATGCTGCTACAAAAATAGGACACACTGAGATAAAAAACAAAAAGGCTGAAAGCATTTTTTTTTTACATTTTGTATGACTGTTCTAACACTTATGCTTTTCTTTCTTTCCCATTTGAAATTTTCTCTGTTGTCTCCAGAATAGATGGAATGGAAATAAGCATGGAGGAGAATTGTGGAGAACACTTAAATTTTTCATTGATATTTTTAGGACAAATCGTTCTTAAAAAAGAGAGTATACTTAATTCCACATACTTACAAGAAAGTGACACAATATTTTCAGAGAACAGCATTACTAAGAGTAAACTATATGCACAAATTTTATTAGCAAAGCAGTCTTTCATATTTTACTTCTCATATATATTCATACACATGGGTATAACATGGGTAAATTATAATAGAGTAAAATATATATATATACTCTATGGAATATATCTTTGTGGATCTTCAAATTGCTAAAAAATCATATCCATGGTCTTTTGCCACAAAAAACATCAATAACATTTCAAACACAGAGAAGTTAATGAATTTCAAATAAATTTGAAAGAGAATCAATTGAGTCACGGCATGTGGTCTCATACTGAAAACGTTCTCAGACTTTGGCCTCTTACAGAACTGTTTGGAAAAGTCCTGTGCAAGAAAGCTGTAAGACAGTTAAAGATCACCCACCTCCTCCATTTTCAATAGTAGTCCATGCTAACAAATACGAAATTAGGCAAAAATGCCAAAAGGCCCTTGCAAATGAACAGAGCTCGTAACCAAACTCAGAGACAAGAAGAAGCCATACAAAGGGAGGAAGCAAGGATAGGGCATATGGGAGAAACATAAACATTACGTGAGCATGCAGGGATGATGTTAGAAAAATTAAAGTGCAAGGGAAATTAAATAAGGCCAGGGATTTCACTGTCGAAAAGGAGACCTTCTACTTGTACATAGGTGAAAAAAGGGAGACTGAGGAAAATGTGGGCCCACTGTTTAACAAGATGGAGTAACTTGCTACACAGAATACAGAAAGGGCTGATTTACCTTAAAAGTCAAATCATCTCCCAGGGATATCAGGTCCTGGAGACTGTGGCAAAGGATGTAGCAATGAAAATTTAGTAAAAGAGGATGAGGTCAGGGAATGCTAAAGCGAACTGGACATACACAAGTCCATGGGCCCCGATGGGGTGCACTTACCTGTGTGGATGGAGCTCACACAGACCACTGCAAGGCCACCATTGATAATCCTTGCTCAATTATGCTTATCATTGAACTCAACATGCAATACGAAACTAAGGTGCAAAATAGGATGGTGTCACACAGGCAAGCAGAGCTCGTGCTGAGGCCTGCACTGAGGATGGGAGCTGGTGGCCCTCGCGCTGAATGAAATCTTCCATTCCGAAGAGTGTGGGCTGAGCTACCTGTGACTCAGTTCTCCTAGAGCTCAGTGTAACGCACTGCCCAGCAGGACTCACACACAGCCCTTACTGCATCTCCGGTTTAAATGTATGTTTGCTATAAAGTTTCTTTTGCTGTTTTTTAATCAGGAAAGTAGAGTCTAAGACCAGAGTACTACCTTAAAATGAGCAAAGCTAGAGAAACCATAAAAATGCTTCAAAAACAAAAGGAATTATTTTTTGAAGATTGCAGAAAGGTTTGTAAGAACTGCATAGAGCTTCTCTTAGTAAATGTTGTAATAAAGGTTCATTGATTAAAAGAAATTGGTTCTATTGCTCATAATAGCATCTCATTGATTGAAAAGCATTGCCTGGAATGGTTTCCTCCAAAGCAGCATCTGTTATGTATTAACCTCTCAGCCTTCAGAATCATGAGACATGAATTTCTTTCTCAAACTACTGGTCAGATGACCCATCCATGACATTTAATAAATTGCAACTGTGTACATAGATTCAGGATTTCATAAAAACAGGGAAAAACCACATTATAAAGAAGGCACAGTTTTCATGATGCATGGTACAACTGCGTTCTTTATGTTAAAAAACCAAAATTGTCTAAACTCGGAGCGTAAATTCTATTTTATTAAATGCATGAAACAAATTTTGAGATAATCATCCAGCCTTTAATGGTAAACAGCGATGTAATGATTGAATATTGTATGAAAGAAAATCTGTCATGTCTAGTTTGTTAGCAAAAATGATACAAGAACAAGGCAGCTTTGATTTTCATCTTCAGTTAAAATGAATGTTGTTACCTATCACACATTAGCCATAGCATGTATACATGATTATAGGATTATATTCACAATTTTCTCTACTTTCTTTTGCTGTTATTTAAAAAACCTTTTAAGAGTGATGCAGTTTTTTATTATTATTATCAGATTTCATGAGAGAAAACTTATCTCATGAAACCACAATAAGGATAGTTTTAGTAAAGAGATTTGATTGTTTTCAGTTAATCTCTAAAATATGTTTTATACATTTGTTTTTCATTCTGCATAGGAGGTACTTGCATATCTTAGATTGGGATCTAAACTATCTGTACTGGAAATGAAATACTGTGTGAAGAGGAAGATTTTATTATTAAAAGACTAATTATTTTCTTATCTAATGAGACATACTTAAAAACAGTTCACTGACTGTCCTGCTGTACATTTGCGGCATAAGAAATAATTTAACTCTTAAAGATATTTGTATTTGTCACTTTACAGTACAATATCTGACACAAAACTGTGTATGAAACTATTTGATAAAAGGGTTTATTAAAAATTAAGTCTTAAGAGGTTTTCCAGTGCTTCCAGTTCAGGAGTTAAATGTAGTCTCACTTTAATAATAGTAAACAGTATACAGACAGATAAGTTTTAAGCAGTTCACAGATCAGTAGTGCCTGAGTCACACAAGAAGAAAAACCAACACTGTGCTTGGTGTGCTTTGGTGCTAATTTCATGGCTAATACTACCAGTGTGGACTATAAGTAAAACCAGGAAAAACTAAGAAGAAAACAAAAGGATATCTAACCCAATAGTACATAGCAAATTTGAGAATATAAGAAATTAAAAGGCTGCTGAATAAGGAAGTGGGAAGCACAAAAATATTGAAGGACTAATATCCTCAAGGAGGGTCAGTCAGTGCAACTTCTGGTCAAGCAGATTATCTGTATGCAGCATAACACAGAAACAGATAATACCCAGCAGCATATCCAAGGCTCTAGATGGGAGCACCAGGGTGCTGAGCTCTTAAAAAATCCTAAAGTATAAGGTCCAGATAGGCAGTAGTATTTATATTCTTAAAGTGAGATGTAGGCTGGTAAATCTAATATTATGAACCTGACCCCAGTGCTCAAATATAAATTAATGATACCCATCGAAACTCATCAGTGCCCACTTTACACATGAAAATTTTATAAGTGCTCAGGATTGTTCTTTGTACCTAAAATTGTCTCGAAAACTCTGAAAAATGTGATCATTGCATTGGGTTAGTAAGCACACAGAAATTACAAATTTCTCTTACAAAGTCCTCTAAGGATTCTGTCCCAGAATTGAGCTCGGAGACACCTATCACAAATCTGAAGATTTGAGTTCCTCAACAAAAGCAATTGCAGTGGCTATATCTTTTATTAGACAGTGAGGAAGGAACACACTTGGAGAAAATGCTGTTGCTTTCCATGTTTTATAACTGTGCGGTGAGGAGCAACTGATTCTATATCGTCCTCTTCTTTTTGAGGTTCAGGTCAACATACCTCAGCTGTGAGAAGAATATTACTAAAGCTACCAGCCCGTTACGTAGTCTGGATATAGGTCTGGCATACATATGTCTGTTTTTCCTGTCACACCAGACTTTGTTCCACTATGCAGGATAGATTTTAAGATATCTTAGGCCATAAGAGCACCAGAGGTGTTCGTTTCTCTGTATGCTGCTTCTTCATGGGTAGTTAGCTTGCCCCAAGAATAGTGATATCTCACGACACTTTCGCTTAAAATGAGGAGACAATTTTCAATAGACTGGTTAATAGACTGGTGACTGACTTATCAAATCTCAAAAATCTTGATGGATAGGGATTTTGCTGCACCTTTGGATAAACTGCTGTAGTATAGAACCACCTTCCCAGGGAGATCAAGAACCTCCCAATCATCAGTATGTGATCACTGCCACATGTTTGGCCACTGTCACCACTGAGAGGAGATGAGAACACCTTTCTAATTTCACTTCAAGTTCTCATAGCATGTAATTACACACCTCCTTCCACAATTTCTACTAGGAGACCTTAGTCACCCAGCCACTCCTCAAAGGTTGTGTGCCTTATGATCTAAGCACTGGTCTTACTCAATTCATCAGTGTTTACACTGAATCACAGCCTATGCTGAGGTGGAAGGGACCCACAAGGATCATTGAGTCCAACTCCTGGCCCTGCCCAGGACCATCCCCAGGAGTCACATCAAGTGCCCAAGAGTATTGTCCAAAGTGTTCTTGAGCTCTGTCAGGCTGGAGCTGTGACCACTTTCCGGGGGAGGCTGTTCCAGTGCCCAAACACCCCTGGGGGGAAGAACCTTTCTCTAATATCCAACCTAAACCTCCCCTGACACAACTTCAGGCCATTCTTTTGGGTCCTGTCACAGGTCACAGAGAAGAAATCAGTGTCTGCCCCTCCTCTTCCCCTCATGAGAAAGTTGTAGACAACAATGAGGTCCCCCCTCAGTTTCCTCTCTCCAGGCTGAACAGATCAAGTGCCCTCAGCTGCTCCTCATACAGCTTCCCCTCAAGGCCTTTCACCATCTTAGTGGTCCTCCTTTGGACACTCTCTCATAGTTTAATGTCTTTCTTACACTGTGGTGCCCAAAATTGCACACAATATTCAAGGTGAGACTTCACATAATAAACTTAGGATTGTGGAACAGCTTATATTACAGTCACATTGTACCCCTTAAGACAAATCTGTAGCAAATCCTAAGTTTTGGGGGGTCAGTTTGTGTTAAATTGACTATAAACAAGATATCCAAGCCTGAGATGATCACTTCTGGTTATAGAGCACTGACAAAGAAGATTCCTCCAATTTCTGAACAGCAAGCACAGAGACGCGAAAAAAAATTAAATAATTCCAGGACAATGGGCAGCCATGGAGAAAACCAATTCTGGGCTTGGGTACATTTGCATCATGTGTTTCAGAAAGTTCAGGAAATTAATGAAGGCACAGAGATTCCCATGGGGATGTGAAAGGAATTATGCCAAATTTGCAGGTTGCTTTTGGAAGGGATGTCTGTGCACCGTGGTTTGTTACCAGAAATAAAATCCCTAGACTCCGAGCTAGGAAACAACTATTTAGGCAGCAAAATTTTCTTGGTTAGGGTAAGCTCCCAGTTTTGACTCGCCAGTGTCTTACGGTGAAATGCGAGAATTATGTGAACAAATCAGGTTGTTCAATACACACATTTACTACATTGTGTTGGGTGGAAAAATAGAGACTTTGAAAATGTATTTTCTCCCTGTCAGTGAAAACAAAAATTATTTGCTGAATGCAAAACTTGAGCATTCCCTTAACTGCAGGTCATCACTAAAAAGAAAAGAAGTCAAAAATGTAAAATTCAACTGTTGGATTATATACAACATCCCAAAGTAAGTTTTCCACATACTTATATTATTTCTTTGTTATATGTTTTCACCTTGTTTCCAGACTGAATGTGTTATATATCAGCTTTCAACTTCTGGATCCTTTAGTACTCTCTTTTCTGCTAGATTAAAAATTAATCTACTATCTAAAATACTTTTCCTGTAGAATAGGATCAAGACAGCTCTTAATCTCTTAGATAAATTAAACAGATGCAGAGTTTCTGTATTTTATAGCAGGCTTTCCAGACCTTGAGCATTCTTGTAGGTCATTTCCTTACTGTTTTCCAATTTGTTAACATAATCTTTGAAGTGTGGATCCCAGAAGAAAGAACTGTATTACACTGACAACTTCCTGACTGCACCATAATGGGCTATCGAGAGACATTCAGGTAATATCATTATGGGTGTGAGATACATATTTTTTAAAAAAAAAAAAAAGTAGAAAAATGGTGAAATTCATGCCGATAACTAGATCAAAGGCTAAATTGTGTCTAGATTGCAATAGTTTTGGGGTGTAGTAAAGACTTGGGTTTGCTGCTGTTGCTTTACAATTTGAATAAATAACATCTGGATTAAAAAAAACCCAACCCGTAGAATCATTATCAACTGGCACATTTAAGTGACTTCGAATGTTCTACTGACAGAGTTTACCAAAGAAAGAAAACATTCAACAGAGGGTTGTAAATATTCTTCCCTTGTTTCTCAGTATAAGGTGATGATAAACTATAGAAGCAGACTTTCTGAAGAAACTCGTGTCTGGGAGGAAATGTAAGCAGAAATATTTTTGTTTGCATGTCTGTCTATGTCACTGGCAAAATGGGTCTGTTATTGAACATATATTTGTATACCAAAAGAAAACATTATTCTTTCTTTCTGTAACTTTTTATAAAAACATCTATTTTTATCTCACATGAAGTAATAAATCCATTAATCTGCCTGAATACTCCTAAATATATATTTGCTATTGTTGTTGTTGTTTTGTTTGGGGTTTTGTGCTTTTTTTTTCCCCACCTGTAGGTGATATTTTTAACATACATAGATTTTCTTAAATTCATAACTACTTTTATACCACTTGCAAGTTTCATCTATGGTTTTAGGCAATTAATCTTCTACTCATTCGCCATCATACTTATTTAATGTTTTCATTAAAGATTTGCGGTTTAGGGTGAAAAAAGTTTGTACAAAATAGAGAATGAGATACAGTGGGCATAATTTCACATGTCTATGACAATGTCTGGGACACAGGTGGTGCAGATAATTATTTATGCATTTTTGTATTAAATATTTTATATTAAATATTAATATTGTACTAAATATACTTTTTTTGTATAAAACAACACTGACTAAACAAATTCAAAAACTGAAAAGTTTATTTTGTACTCTTGTACTTTTGTGCTAAAACTTAAGAGTGTCGTACAAGCTTATAAGGGGGCTTTACTATTCTATCTCATAACTATTGACATTATGTTAATCATTAATGCAGAAAGCAGCCTCCAGAAATTTGAAGAAAATAAAACTTTTGATTGTCGTGGTAAAATAATCTAGTTGCATTAAGCCAGTGTGCCCTCCTCTCTTTATATGTACGTGGGGAGTGGGGACTGGCAAAAGGTACTACTGGTACATTTTGTCTCTTCTCGTCTGACAGGAACACAACTATTTTCTTATCTAAAAGATAATATTTTAAATTCTTTGGAATCATAAACTTAATTTAGTTCTCTGTAAGTAATTGCATCCTGACATCCGGAACATGAATGGAACTGGCTTTCCTGGTGGTCTTATTTTTAAGGTTACACCAGATATCAAGACATAATGGTCTAGAAATCAGACATTAATTTAAGAAAACAATAATGCATTATATGGAGAATATCAAGTTGAAACTATGTTACATGTTCCTTCACCCTTACTGCATTTCCTCTTTATCACATGCACAGCTGCTTCCATGGAAGTCTGTGAGAACACATTAAATGAATGAATGTATGAGGGAATGAATAAATGAATGAATAAATTTCAACTGTAAAATACCAAATTCTGGGTTTGATTCTACTGTTAATTATAATATTCTCTTTAAGTTCAAAATTTCTCTCACCTTGCTGTACAGAGATATGTTAAGCTGGTCCTAGATTTTATAGAATGCATATGATACAAAAATATGATAATAGCCTATTAGAAATGACACTATGAATTACTTAACTTTAGTTCATATTTCCCAAAGTTCTGACACCATATATTAATTTGAACAGACTGAGATAAGTTGAATTAAGATGACAAGCAGAAGAGGAGTTTGGGACCTCCAGAACTGTCAAATAGGAAAAAAATTGCTTTCCTGTGATTTCATTTTAAGGAACTAACATTATTATTTGGCCCTGAAGTATTGTGGCCATAAACTGATAAAATTATCCAGAAATGCCTCAGAGACATCTGAATATTCCCAGTATGAACAGCAATATGCTGAGGAATAAATTTACATTTTTAGTAGCTTAGTTCTACTTTATATATCCCCTAAAGGGCAATGTTGTTCAATATACTTTGTTGAAGCTAAATATGGCTGTTTAGTGTGTTTATTTAACTAGCTAATGTTCGTTTGCTTATCTGACACTTAAAGACACTAATGCTGCATTGAGCCTTGTGTCACTTGTATGTTATTACCTACAGGGAAAGGAGAGAAATTCTACAGCTCGTTTGAAATCCTCTGGTAGAATAGTAAAATATCTGATCTCGTGCTGAGACTGGGGCCTCTCCCTGCCTGTGTTGCAGCAAGTGCTTTCACCTGCCATAAGGTCTCCTTCACATGCAGTGGCCCAGCATTTGCGTTGCCCAGTGTTCATGGAGTGATCATAAAGACTAGTTACAGAGTAATCATGTAAAACATGCATAGTGAATCCCAATTTGCAGCACATGGATGGGTATCTTGGGGCGTTATTCCTTCCCAAACAGGCAGCCTGAGTCAGCACAGACAGCCTGGCCTATCTCTGCAGAATGGCACTGGTTATGTTCACATTAATTCCCAGCTCCCCTTCCTTCTGCAGATGAACAATAGCCAAAATGGATGGTGAAGACAAACTTTTCTAGGAAACGAATGTTATTATCAATAAGTGGTGTCCCAAGGACTCAAGGAAGACTGGGCTACGCTCACACTTTAAAAGCAAGCAAGCAAGCAAGCAAAAGAATCCCTATCCAAAATAAATTCCTAATCACATCACAAATATATGCAACACGTGAGCAAAGAAAGAGCAGTTAGCTCTGGACCAATGCCATTGATGACTGCCTTAGTAAAAATGAGAACATTTTTTGTGGTAGAATAGCCCTAGTTCTGGCTACAATTTACCTTTGCAATTAATATCCTACAGAAGCCTCCATACACACAGGAAAGAACAATTTCCTTAGGTTTATAAAATCTTTACTGTTATAATATAATATTTCTATTTATAGAGTTTTGTGGAGACTTGTTCAGGAGAATGAACATACTTGAAAATTCATCTACAGGGGCCTTTAAGTTACAGTGAAGGCATGTAGTTTGTTTTAATATGCTTTTTGCTATATGTGGCATGCTTTTCAATTCATATTCTTAGTGTCTTCCACCACAATGAAAAGTCTAGGCTGAAGCAGGAGAGAAAGCGCTGTCTTTAGTTTTCAGCATTTCACACTTACTGTATGCAAACATGCTGAAGTCCTACAAAATACTAAGAATGGTGATTATCAGTACAATCATGTCTCAAACATTCCCGAAATATTTGATTACATAGAAAGGAAGCATATTTCTCATAGACATCTGTGCTGGTTTTGACTGGGATGGAGTTGATTTTCTTCACAGTGGATGGTGTGGTGCTGTGTTTTGGATTTGGGCTGGAAGCAGTGTTGATGATATAGTGATATTTTTGTTATTGCTGAGCAGGGCTCACCCAGAGCCAAGGCCTTTTCTGCCTCTGACCCCACGCCCCCCCCAGTGAGGAGGCTGGGGGTGCACAAGAGTCTGGGAGGTGACACAGCTGGGACAGCTGACCCCACCTGACCAATGATGGATGTCCCACACCATATGGTGTCATGGTCTGTGTATAAAGTTGGGGTAGAAAAAGGAAATGAGGGTCATTGGGAGTGATAGCATTTGTCTTCCCACATCACAATTGCATGTGATAGGGCCCTGCTCTCCTGGAGATGGCTGAACACCTGCCTGCCCATGGAAAGTTGTGAATGAATTCCTCATTTTGTTTTGCTTGTGTGCAGCTTTTGCCTTCCCTACTAAACTGCCTTTATTTCAACCCATGAGTTCTCTCACTTTTATTCTTCCAATCATCTCCCCCATCCTTTGGGGGAGAGGGATGAGTGAGTGAGTGGCTCTATGGGGCTTAGCTGCCAGCTGGGGTTAAATCACAACTGCATCTGTGAATACTTAAAGTTATCCTGAAATAGATACCCTACTCTCAAGTTTTATCTTTTTTACTGGTTTTGTGTAGAAAGAACACTTCCCACAATTTGTATTCCTTCAGAATACTCATTTTGGCACACAGAAAGACAAGCCATCAAGAACTGTTACCAGAAAGTACCTGTTCCTCTCACTTAACATCTTCTTAGTTTTCTTAGCAACCTATTTATTACCCAGACCTTTCTAGCCCTGGAACTTCCAGAGAAACACAATGCACTTCACTGCAGTGATCATGTAGAAGATTTTGAAGTGCATTTTTCTAGACAGCTCTAATCTTCCAAGTCCTTCATGTCCACTTAGCAGACATATCCTCCAGGATTCCTCTTTATGTTTCACAGATGTTGAGTGAAATGAAGCAGATGATATCCGGAGCACATAATGACGTGTCTTGACATATGGAAACGCCACTTCCACATCCCAACACCACTTCCACTCTTCCAAAGTACACATCACTGACACTTGAAAGTCCTCAGGGTGAAGTTAAATGTCTCCTTTCTCTTGGCCATCAGCCCAGTGAAAGCCTCCAAAAGGCATGGTAGCAGGGAGCAAACTAGACCTTCAAAAATGATTGATGGTCTCACGACACTACCTGTGCCTTTGTCTGCAAGGCAAAAGTATTTCCTTTCTGATTCGAGAAAGCAAACAGAAGGGTGACAGCAATCTGATCCTATATAGCTATTTGGAATGTAAAGATCAATATTTGAACTGATTTCCCTAGAACTCTTCCATAATTGATGATCTTCCATATGATGACCTGTGTCATGGTTAATGTCCAGGGCATGGGAAGAGGATCAGACTGGCAGAGTACCTGTTTGTTTATGTGTGAGGGTATGTGCTCAATGTACTTGCTGTGGCCTTATAACACTTCATGCAGGGTACATTCTTCTTCATATTTTGAGTATTCTATGTGGTACATGCTATGCTGCCAGGCTAATGGATACCTGGACAGGACTACTGTAGTTTGTGATTTTTTTAATGTCAGTTGAAGCCTCCTTAGTCTGATAGTTAATTGTTTGTTGTAAGCTGTACATGATATATTACAAGAAAGGATTTAATGATAGCTGAATTTGAAAAAACAACTGGAGGCATGTGGATGTACCAATTTCAAAGGAATCCACCTTAAGACTGCATTAAAATGGCAGTAAGAGTTTTCAGTTCAATAACATTAAATCAATGCAATTAGAGAGAACAAACTGGATCAATGTGACATCTTGGAGAAGACATGGCCTTATTGTTCATTGATGGAAAAAAGTCCTTTTGTAAGAACTATTCATTTAACTATTCAGAAAAAAAAAATTATAATTGGATAAAAATTCATGCCTTTTGTTCTTTACCTAAAAGATTATTAATAATTGGTGTGACAATCATGTAAACACTCTCAGAGCTTGCCATATCTTAGTGCCAGCAATGCTACTTTTGTTCAGACTGAATTGGCATCAGAATAAATTCAGGAGAAAATACATTATACTTTTGCAACAAATAACTGTGCCTAGCTTTATCACACTCCTCCTCCTTCGTATAAAACCGTTTTAAAACATCTCCTTTCAAATGCAGATTCTGACTACGTCTCACTACTATATGCAGTTTTTTCATGAATCATTTGCAAATTATAATGTCCAAGTTTTTTTGTGCTTGGACTGACATATTTTAAGAAACTCCAGTAGTTGTTGCAAGAATGGTATTGCCCAGGCAGTTTTAACCTCTGAAGACTTCACTTAGCAACTGGTTGTTCTTTGCCTGCACAACATGAAATTTCTGCCCAAAGGAATCATTCTCTTTGTAAATAAGCCTGGATACAAATTCCCTAGGTTTGGACACTTAAGTGTAGGTAAAAGTATCTATTTTCCAACAAGATCTTGTGCAGAAGACAAACAGTTAGAGAAAATACATCACCTGAGCAATGTGTATGCATATGTTCACATCCTGCATCTCTGCTGACAGCTTAGTTGGATTTCCACCTATGCTTTTCATAAACATAATAGAGCATCTCCTGACCACCTTTTTTCATAAGAAACCTGGAAAGGCCAAACTTCTCCTTTTTTATTCACTTTTTGCCTGAGCTTAGGCTAAAATAATTCCAAGTTTAATTTGATCAATAATTAGTTTCATGAGTTCATTCTGAGACATCCAGGATGTAGCCAGGTTAAACTTGTCATTCCTGTTTTACAGATGGCCTGAACGCTTCGTGGGTACAAAACCTATTTTCACTCAAGTGACTAAAAAGAGGGCTGTCTCATAAGATATGGTGTGATAATATGATCATTACCATCAGGACAGAAGGAGGAGATAAAAGCAACTAGACTCACACTGTATATTCCCAGGCCCGCACAGAGAAAGGACTTTTACTCAAGCCTTCCCTGAGCATGCATTTGTGCCTATGTAATACATAGAGAGAAACCACAGATAAACTTTTAGTAGAGAAGAGCAATGGAAAGAAATTAATTGCTGCTTTTTGTTCCCAGCAAGTTGACTGTAGAGATGGAGCCTGTATTTTTGGACAAAAGAGGACAAAGGGAGCAAAAAAAAAGAGAGAGAATGAACAAAAATTGCAGCAAGAGAAATCCCAAGAAGATATAATAAAAACGTCACATAATGCAGATGGTGAAACACTGAAATATGTTGATCTCTTCAACTTAGAAGACTAATAACTCTGTTGGACACATCCCTGAGCCATTTAATCTAGCCTGAACTTAGCCCTCCTTCAGACTGTGGATTCCAGAGTTTCTGTTCAATCTATTCAATGATGTCATAGACACTTATCCACCCCTGAAAGATGGCATAGATATAGTCTACTTATAGGAGAAGATTGCAGCATCTACAACAGCATCTGTAGCACTCTGCTTCCCACTGCTTCTAAACACTATGACATACAGAACACACCACAGGCCAGTTTGCCACAGGATTCAAAGGCTTAGAATTCTTTATTATCACTGTTTGATATATCTGGCATCCCTTTTGGGAGCAGAGAAAAAAGTCTCTGCATTGTGCATCCTTTCTGTCAAAATTTGTGTGCATTCAGACTTTTGTACATCTTTTAGAGAGAAGGAATTGCAGAGAATGCAATTCAGCATTTCTCTAGATTTAAATTGCAAGGTGCCATAACACTGTTGTTTAGGCATGTTAAGTTCTTGAATGAGCTTGCAGCACATTTGAGCATGATTAGAAAGGTAGTTTATGGCATTCAGCACAGAATAAAACAGATTATGAATTCTGTCCGGAAACAGTTGCTATACTGGCTTTCACCCAATACTATTTAAAACCCATTATTTAGCTGTTGGCTCCAACTTCTGTGTTTTGTTTTTTTGGTGAGGTTTTTTTTCTAGCACTGTTTTGAGAATAATTTAAAAGAACTCCTGCTGCAGCGGCTGGTAGCTGTTTTAGCTGCTTCATAAAGACCTCTGCATCTGCTGATGAAAGTGTGGCTGTGTGATGATACCATGCAGTACTGTTGAGGGGGATATACTGAGAGTGTAAAGATGAAGTCTTCTGAATTTTTGTTATTAAAATAAAATTATGATTTTTCTGTAAGGAAGGCGATATTCTTCCTGTGAAATTCCCAGGAATCTTAAAGCTGTGGTTTCATTTGTAACTGCATAAAGTTTCAATGAAATATGCAATTCCTACCAATCTAATAAATGCTGTTAAATTCTAGTCAGATGAAATAATCTGATTTTATTTTAAAAGTCATGCAACATAAATAAGTATGGCCTGAAGTAATATAATGAATATAGTAGACTTGTTATATAGCCCTGATTTATAGTAGTAGATATTCTGGGAATGTCCTTACACTCCTCTTCTTTTTATTTTGTTGATCCCTGAAGATACACTTGTAACAAGAAAAGCATACTGCATGTTCTTTGTTTAATCTCTTATAAGAAGGGTAAGAATTCCTAACTGACCAGAACAAAATCTGTGCAGGTATAAATCTTTGATTTTCACTTACTCTTTGGCTAGGGCCCATGAAATTAACAAGCGTTTTTCAACCTAGTGGATTTCACAGCACTATTTCATTTGTTTGATCAAATTAAGTTAAATGGAAGGACCAATACCTATAACCAATAAAATCTGAGATGCATTTTCAAAATTAAAGAAATGGATGTTTATTTAAATCTTATGCTGAAGATATGGACATAATGTGCAAATACATGACACTTAGTAAAGCTGGAAGAGTTTAATTACATCTGTCTTGGGAAACATATAGGTCTAGAGGTGTACATCAGCATACAACAGTTGACAGGTGCTAGATATGTTTAAGAGTACCATGATGATTTACCTGAGCTAAATTTCTGACTACTGTTTATCTTACTCTATATTTTGAACTTAAGTTTCACTATTCTTTAAAAAAAATAAATACACATCCACCCAAATTCAAGCTTAAAAACTGCACTTTAACACCCCAAATTAACAGCTGCCCTTAAATAATGATTTATCCCAGGTACCTGACAAAATAATGTAATCCCGCAAAGACACCAAAGTTAAAAGCATGGCTGCAAAGTCTGATTAAAAGAATTCAAGTATTTTTAAGCATTCCTCCTTATTCCAGAATTTGAGTTAAATCTTAAAAAATTTTGCCTGTTTTCCAGTGTAAAAATTCAGTTATAGAGTTTGCAAGGAGAAACAGTTCTGTGCCTATTAATACATTGACTAAAAAGAAATACCACTCGAAGTTCATTTGAGCTGTACATCAACCAGAACAGTCTGTAAATGAACTAGCACAGTGTACTTGAGGTTGAATGTGAATATTTTTTCAGACTTAATTGTCCATACCTCTGACCAGGGTTGACCTGATAAAAGAGGTCTCAAATGTTTTACAAACTATCCTCATAGCTATCATTTTGTACATATAAAAATAGGTTGCTTGGCTGGACAAGAGGAGCAGTTTCCTGTGCTACCTTGACAACTTGACCTGGGGAAGTTGACAAGACTGAAATATTTTATGTTAACTACTCTTCTACTCTTCATTTTAACCTTCTCCCTACCTTTGGACATGAAATAAATTCCCTTGCTGAAAATTTTACATGTAGGCATGTAAAGACATAGAAACAACAAGCAGGGTTGTTTAAAGCAATAAATATATTTGGCAAGGATACACCAGGGACCACTACAGTCTTGATTTTGCAAGGAATGTGAAGGCTGGATGCTTGCTTTCATTCTTGTTGCCAGCTCCTGCCACACAACGTCCGTGCTGCACACATGGATATCAATCAGCTCCACCATTCTCACCTTCAAAACATGAGGAAATAATAACATAAACCTGAAGGATAATGATCAAAATATCATATTCTTGTATATTTACCTGGCTGCACACTCTTCTTCACAGGTCATGACAGAGAACAAAGAAAAACATAGATATTCTGTGTTGTCAAAGTCTTGTTGTTTGTTTAAAAGTCATTAATTGTTGAATGCTCAGTGCAGTGGCTGTTGCATAAAATACTCTTCAACTAAGGTTTAAATAAATGTATATAATATTCCAATAAGAAAAGGCTAATATTTACGTATCTGGAGTAAAATATTTTCTTTTACAGCCTATTCAGGCCTAACATACAGCAGGCAGTCTGTAACCATAGCAATCAGCTGTGTTGACGAAGAACCCAGCTAGGCTAAGCAAAAAAAGGAATTGCAGAGCGAAGAAAGATCTGATTAGTGCAGTTGTTCATGCTACGGACAACATGAGGATATTGGCTCCTGTTGAGTGGAGCTGCTCAAACAGTGAAAGATATTTCAGCAAATGTTAGCTAAAAATTAGAAATTGCTTGACTTCAACTCTGTTCACTTCTGCTGCAGAGCTTTGGGATTCACTTTAATTTCTTGAAACATTTACTTGCATATCAACCTACATAATAAGATTGAGTATTATAAGCATTTCTACAGAAAATAATGTAGGCCAGATGGTGAGTTAATCTGCAGATATATTATGGAAAATGATCTCCAAATGATTTTAGGAGCTAAATATACCAAAGGTAACCAATCACATCTTCAGCAACGGGCTCAGGTATGACCTGGCAGTAACTTGAAACTGTATTCCCCTCTGAGGCTATGAAACATTAGGTACAACTGAACAAGGACATAAAACACTGTATGTTGCTATAATTTTGATCAGTTATAATTAATTTTGGGAAAAAAAGAATCCAACTAGCAGACCCGTGAAAGGATAATTATAACAGTTTAGGGTATCGGTAGTACAGTGGCATTCCAAATTTCTTTCATTATGGTCATTCTTGCTGTCTCAATATTAAAAATTAGGAACTGCTGTGTTGCTTTCTGAGTGGAAAATTCCCCAGCTGAAGTGAGCTCTTCTGGCAACTACATCTTCCAGGCTGGAGGTTCGTTTGTGTTGTTCTAGTACAGAAAAGATCAAGTCCATCTACAATTGCCTTGTTGATAATTTATGACAAAAATAAACTCTATCAAGGAGCACCCATCTTTCATCCCAACATGGGGAAAAACCTAATCCATATTTACTTTACACTGTAAAGGCCAGTGACACAAGGCAACCAGGAATCACCGTCACAGACAGTGATTACAGTACGTCTGGCTGTTATCCAGTAGCAATGGCCTAATGGGAAGGACTGAGTGACAGAACGTTAGACTCAACAGCGCCTGGAAAATGAACAGGACTTACCAAGAACTTCTCCTTCTTCCTGTATTTTAAATACTTCTTATTAATGACATATTAAAACATGACTGTCGGCTTTCAGCAGGCAAAATTTCCTCAGGGGCCCTTAAATGAGCCTGGCAGAGTGGGAAGAAGCATGGAGAAAACAAGACCCACTTTGACACCAAGCCTGCAACAGGTCTGACATTACAGACTCTAGACCATACCACATTCTCACAAATATTAATATACAGCGCATCTACCATGCCATATGTATGGCAGAGCAGAGCCCAAATGCCAAATTACCTGCATCCTCCTGTGTGTTTGTGAGCATAAACACACACAGGTATGTGCACCTGCAAGCACGCACACAGTCATGCCCACATTAGGTGCTCATTCTTTAAATAAAGTTTAGAAAGCACAATTTCTATATTGCAGTTGATTGTTTGTGTGATCATATTAATGACTTAGTATGAATAAGATGGGAAACAGATGACTGAGAATTCAAAAGTCACACATTCACATCTTAGTGAAATTTAATTTAAAAATGATCTTGTGAATTCATGATATACTTCTGAATTGCACAAAGTTAAATTTTTTAAAAAGACAAAATTAAAAAAAGAGACAGACAACATTTTCTAATTACATATTAGTTAAGCAGGAAGTCATGAGGATATGTTCTTTGGCTGGGAAATGAAGATAGAAGAGCTACAGGATTTATTTCTACATATTTCATTCTCAGCTGCAGTTTTGGTAAAGGCACATGCTGTAGCATTATACTTTGGTAAAAATACTGATAACAGTGTTAGGAACTGTACGTGTTAGGAACAAGTTAGGAACTGGACATGGCTTACAATGTGAGGCATTAGAGCTAGAAGGGGCTCCCTAGATTAATTTATTATTGTCAAATGGTTCCTGAATAGAAAAGATTATTTTCCAACAAGCTTCAAAAATTATTTTGCTGATCCACCAAAGGTTTGAACACAACTGATCAATAATTCATTCTTGACAAGATTGGTTCACAGGGTGTTTCTATTCTGTTACTTCTGAAAGAAGTTCATGTTAATTTTAGTACCTATGACTTCTGTGAGCTTGCACTTTAAAATAACATCTAATAAAAAAGCTCTGCTGGTCTGTTTCATTATCTGCTGGCTCTATAGTAGGAAAGCCACCCTTGGTTCAAATTCATCTACCTATATTTTATTTCTTTTATTTGTAACTCATCTATTGGGAACAAATCTATGTACAAATTTCAGAATCCCGAGTCTATGAAATCCACAATATAGAAAAATTAACACAGATAACCTAGAATGAAAATGTTGACTCTCTAAAATCACAAAACAAGCATGATGCTATATAATATACAGCGACAGATTAAAAATCTGGTAGAGACCACATTGATTCCAGTTTGAAATTTTGCATGTCAGGTCACACATTTTCTCAAAATACTTCCCACTGAAGTACACACATGAGAAAAATACCGTTTCTATTGCTGCTGGCATGGAGCTCACCAAAATTGTCCCGAAGTTGTTCATATGGGTAACAATGTTCACTAAAAACTGTATTAACAGTCTTGTGTTCATTTGCCAGACTTTGTTCTGGTTCTCATTTTGTCTGTGTACAGTAGATTGAAGATCCCTCCATTATCAATTTTCTTCTCCTGCATAGGAAGCATGCCCTTTAACCTTCTCTTTGGTAAGATAAACAGCCAGAGATCCTTCCTTCTTTTAGAACAGGGGCACATTATACAGTCCTTTAGTCACAGCAGTTTAGTTTGAGCCGCCTGCAGTTCATTAGCACCCTTCTTGAATGATGAATAGAGCTGTGGGAAAAGGACCTTTTTGTTCTCAGAAATTCCACACACCTCTGTTTTTCTGCTTAGACTACTGTCTGACTGGAGTTGGATTTAAAAATACCTCTGTTGCCCTCTTCCCTTGCACTGGGCAAATTTCCTGTATATCACAATTATTTTGGTCAGTTTTGATTGTTAAACTTAAGAAGTGTGCAAAGTTGCACAGGACATTGAACACAAAACTCATGTTTTACTTATACTCTCATTTATGTGCACTTAAGCCCATTTAACACTGAGGTTTCTTGTTGAGTCCAGGGTTGTCCTGCCTTCCAGAGCTGTTCCTCCTAAGGAGACAAAATTTTGAGCTCTGCTTCACAACTCCTCACTTAGAAAGGAGAAAGAAGATTTCTTCAGCCTTAGATATGCACCCACTCACCTGTCAAGCAACATGACTTACCAGGAACGAAAGTGCATGGAATGTGTGATCTGAGTTTGCATACACATGCAGATACATGTGTTTAAGCATACAGGTTCATAATGGCATTATCTGTATTGTGCCAATGTAGTGTTTAGTAGTAAAAAAAATTCAGACTTCAGCCAGAGGAGTCAATTTTCACATGGAAGAATTAAATATATGCTAAAAAGCAGATTCGGTCTTGCTTGACTGTCAATGTAAATCATAGCTTTAGTCATGGGCTTATGAAATTCCTTGTTATTTTGTCTTTCAAATATTTTCTGTCCCAAAGAATCACGGCATTTACAAATACACCTACTTCATAATTATATAATAGAGTTTTTATCAATATAGTGAATATAATTCTGATTTCCAGATACAAAGGACAGATTACAGAATATTTTATCAAAAATTAATTCACTATTTCATTTTCCCAGAATGGAAAGTAAGAAAAAGAAACTGGGAATTTACCTCGGGGGAAAAGAGGTATTTTGCAATTGCTTGCCTATCCTTCATCAAAATGTTTTCTGCTAAATTCAGCTTTTCAACTTCAATGAAGCAGACCTTCAGGTATGTTTCTCTTTGATGCATATTTTCTGCCTTTGATGGATCCCTGTCTAATACATGTTTATCTATTCAATGTACCAGAACATTGGAAACTTTCTTTATCCTACTCAAGGAGTTGAGTTGCTACATCAGAAATGTTGCAGTACTCAGCATTGCAATGACTATGCTACTTGTCTGAATATCTGCCTGTACAGAGCCAATGTATCACAGCTGACTGTCAGAAAAGACAATAAAAGCAAAGACAATCTTGTGCTCCTGATATTAAAAGTAATAAATAGCAAGTCTGTCAAACACAGCATACACAGCCCTTGTGTAGCCTCTAGGGTTTCCTTTGTCTCAGGTATTGCCAACAGCTACAAGTTCTAAGGTCTGCTTGTCATCTAATCTACAAACATAGCCTGCACTGCTTAACACCCCTAATCTTTGCCTTCCACATGACAGCACCTAACTACATTTGAATCCTTGCACACAGTGTATTCCTCCTCATGATATGTATTTTTTAAATGGCTTTAGCTAATGGAGCTGTTTAATTTGCCTCATGCCTATATCCTGGCTGTATCCTGCCTCATGCCTATATCCTGTATCCCACCTACTCATGCAAATATCCTGGCTCAGTCATGCATTTCTTCAGCTAATCACCTGGATGTATACCTATGGTAGAGCTGTAAGAGCCTGGAAAAGTCTTCGTACTGAGTAACTTTTCATTAAGAAGGAAATAGCTACAAACCGCAATTAAATCCCATGTGTAACTTAAAAGCAGGAAACAAGTGGGGACAGCCAGGAATGGATTGTTTAACAATCTTCAGTCAAGTCAAAAGGTGTCCAAAGCTACCAGATTTCATGCTTCTCATCATTAATACGATTGTTCGAATGCATCAGGGTTAGGGAAGGCTTTGTGACAGTTGTAATGAGACAATTTAGAAGAAGTAGACTTTACCCACCTTAAAATACTCAAAGAACATCATTTTAGATGTATAATGGACTTTTTATTGGACATTTGATATTACTGTCAGAACTTGAAAATGTATCAAATCATTCCCGTAAACAATATGAATATAAGACAGGAGAAAAATAGTTATAGAAATGCTTTGACCTGTCTGGTGTGAATGTATTTCATAATTATAAAATGCCCAAGCCACCTACTCAATACCAAAAGATATCTCTTTTATATCTCTTTTCACATGCACAGACACATATATATTCATTTCCTCTAGCCTCAGTTAAAGAAGGAAATTTATAAGCTGTACTGAGTTAAAAGTTAAAACCAGAGTATTAGAATGCCCCATCAAATATTTGCTTTTCTTTGTTCATGTACATAAAGTGTAAGATCCCTGGGCTGATGTAATCCCAAACACGTTAATCAGTACATTGTCCTTTAAGCTCATGTCCTAATATTTCAACAGCTTTTTTATACCTGTTTTTCCCTCTACCCTTCTCTACTTCTTTTAAACAATCTTTCCTGCATCATCTATGCCATAAGCTGGTCAGAAAGACTTTTGTGAAGAAATATTTGTAAAAATGTGGATTCTGTATTTTGTATGGATGCTGTTATGTTGCTGCTCAGTCCGCTCAGTAACAGCTGGAGGTTTCAAAGAATGCAACAATGTAAAGGGAGGAAGTCATAAGATTACAGCAAAGGGTGCTTTGTACATCATCTTCCATAATTTCTAACATCTTCCACTTTATTTCTAGTATTCAATATTTATTCTAGAAAATGCTGAATTTAGTACTAATATCTTCCAGAGATTTCATTACTCATTGTTTACTTTTAAAGTTTAGAAGAATGTAATCTTGTGTAAAATGTTAGACTTCTTCACACATTTTTGTTTCTTGTCTGCACTGCTAGTTGCCACTTACTTACCACTCTTTCAGGTGGTCCATTAGACATTCTGTTGGATGCCTTGTGATAAATAGCAATGAAATTTATTAGTCTGCTTTATAAAGAAATTTATGATAAAGAAATAGCTACTGGTTTCTTTGGTTGTGTTTTTTTTTTCTTCTTTGTTTATTCTGCAAAACAAATTTCCTTATTATTTTGCCATGATTACTATAGTAAAATAGTAAATACATGTTGAAGGCATGATGTCCCATTTTATCAGTATTATAAAATATCAGCTAACAGCAGTGAGTGATAAAGCAGTGTTCAAAAACTTGACAGAGTTGAGTGGTCAATTTATTTACAAAAAATGTTAATACTACTGACCTGTGGTGTAAGAAAAAAAAATCTGCAAATGCCTTTAAGAAAAATGCAATATTAAATGCTGCAATTTCCTTTTGGAAGTGCACATTTTTCTGTTGTTGTTTTGTGAACTTTGTCCTTCCAACTGTATGTATTATATAGCTTTTGCCTTGGAACTCCCTTGTTTCAATCCCCTAAAACTGTCAAGTGTGACTCCACCTGCTTTATTGTTCCCATAAATTCATATGAAACTAGTAGCTAAATCCAATTTGTGTCATTCTGTCTCTCTTTGTAGCCTATTCTAAATCTCCCAGCATGTTTCACAAAAGTAGAATCCTATTAACGCCAAATAACCACCACTGTATTTTATTCCATAGTTATTAGTCCTGCTACTGTCACAGCTCTTAAAGACTCTTGTCTCTCCATGAATCTGTGATGGCCAAAACCTGAAAATCTCATTACTGCTTTTCTGTTCTGTTTTTTTCCATGTGATATCCCTTTCTCCTATATTATTTTTTAAATTAACTTAGGTGGTATACGTTTAAGCTCAATACTTTGTCAAATTTGCCAACCTGTAAAGTGCTACTAGTTAACAGGAAAAAACTGTAAAATTAAGATAAGCTTGGCCCATAAAGCTGATGATCCTATATTTAGTTTTACTGAAGCTCTGTGCTTTCAAAGTGGTTTAATTTAAGAATTAATAATAGTAATTTTTTCTTTATTAATTGAAATATTAAAAATTGGAAAAGATTGTGAATTTCAATGGAAGTCCTAATATCTGGATTAAAATCCTTTAAGAGCTGTTAGAAACAGGGTAATATCCATGAAGTATTGAAATACCATCAATTGTATATAATTAAATGAATGCAAGTCATTGCTTAAAAATTTTTGAGAAAAGAAAAAAAAACATTTTAAAATACTTCTGTTTAAGTTTTCAATGTAAAATTGAACCTCTCATGATGCAAATGTCTAGGAAACTCATCTGCACATGGCATCCTTGATGACTTCCCTGAGATAGATAGAGAGATAGATAGATAGATAGATAGATAGATAGATAGATAGATGGATGCACATACAGACAGCAAGAGATACGGAGTGGAATGTGCTCATTGAAACCGTATTCTGGAAGCTCCAAAACAGAAACAAATGTTGTTTGGTTTTTTGGGGTTTTTTGGGGGTTTGTTTTGTTTTGTTTTGTTTTTGTTTTTTTAAATTAATTTTTAAAGAGGTGCCTTAATCTGCAATCATAGTGTGCAAATACCTTGGCATGTCTTGGGGTCCTGCTTCTTTCACCCTCTGCACTCATGTCTCTCTCTCCTCTTTACTGCAATATGTATAATTAGATTCCACTCCTGCAATTCTAAAAGTGTAAAAAAGCGCATTTGAAATACATGATAATTTTTCCAGGAGCTAAGAACACAGAAAGGATGTCTTAGACTCAGGAATGTTTGAGAGAAGGACTTAGGAGTAATCAGAAATAACCTCCTTTAAAAAGGCGCAAGGAATCTTGTACCTAAAGGTGTGTCTATTCCTGTTAAGGAAGATCTCCTTCTACACATATTCCAAAGACAGTGTTGTTATTTATGAAATTTAGTGCCATGCCAAATACTAGCATGTGGTTTCTGGAAAGCCAGGAAAAAAAGTGAGTTCATATCTACTGGAAATGCTGCGCCCTAACAAGAGCTGATTCTCTAATATCTGAAACAAGAAAATCAATCAGGAGCATGGATGGGAACTTGCTTGTTTTAGGCAGCTTGGTTAAATTCTATGAGACAATTGTGCTCTGAGTATTTTTTTATAAATTATATTAAATATAAGATGACTCCAAGCAATATGATTTTAAAAAAATCTAGGAACTGCAAAACAACCTTCATAAAGAATGAAAGGAAGTTCATTATGCTTCAGATAATGAAGTGAACATTTACAGTAAATTTGATTATTATGTAATCTCATGCAATGAGTGAAGAAAAATGGCAACATCTTTCTGACCAGATGATGCAGTCATACTGCTCACAGGCTTTAAAAGAAGTTTAATTTAGGTTGAATGATATTTTGTTTCCATTATGTTCTGAATGTAATATGTTTAAGTCTGAATGAAAGTGGGTTACTTCAGTTTTAAGTAGTGAAGATGGACTACAACACACAGAGTACATTTTGAACTTGTGACAAGATCAAATCCACATTTTCTGTGAAGCTCTTAGGAAGTGATATTTGGACAAAGAATCGCTATTAAGACATTCAAATAGTATTCAAGTTAAAATTTTTAAAACTTTTAAAATCATTTAAAAAGAGCTGTTAGGATTTTTTTTAACAACAGAAAGTTTCTTTTTATTCCTTCCTTGCCCTCTAAATGTTAATTTACTCTGTCTGAAAAAGTCATCATGCTGACATAGAATTTCTAGACTGGAAGGTTCTATTATACAGATGGTCTTTGAAAAATAATTGACCAATCATCTTAATTTTAAGACTTTAAGGAGAGCAAATTTTAGTTTAGTTTTCTTTAGGAATAACTACCTGCCACCCTGCCATGTGAATTTTCACAGTGGTTAATTATTTTGCCTTTTGCAACGTGCTTAGGAAGCCACTAAACTGTGATTATTTCATAGACAGAAAGAAAGAAAGAAAGAAGGAAAGAAAGAAAGAAAGAAAGAAAGAAAGCTAAACTCGTAGGTCCATTGTAGATTTATTTCCAGAAGACATCTTCTGTAGGAGATAGGAAACAAGATTCAGCCTGAGGATTTTCTGTTGTCCCCTGGGAAAGGTGATTCATGAAGCCATTTTTAGATCTCAGACAAGACCACAGCCAGATGAAGTAAAAAACAACAGAATAACAACTCTTACTCTTCTCAAATGTCTGGCAAAGCAAACACACCTCACAGCACATCCCACAGTTAATTTCATAACCACTGCAGGATCAGAAGAATACTGCTGTCCCAGAAGCTATTCAAGGATTATCTAGCAATTTTGTACCCTGACAAAAAGTATATTTCCCACATGTATTATTGCAAAAGTCTGCATTTACCTTTTATAATTATATACATACACATACATTAGTGTCCATGTGTAGGTATAAAATTTTGCATTGGCTAGAAATATAATTTAAATCGAAATAAACCAAATATTTTTAAAAATTGCAGTTCTGAACCATCCTTTATTCATTTTGCAACAATATGTCTTCCTGCCTCATACTTGTATTTTTTGTTATTGCCTTTTTATTTGTATTACTTTCATGAGCTTTAATCACCAGCAAAGAGAAAACCAGAAGCTCCAATTCTTCTCAGATGTATTACAGTCTGCAGCTCTGGACTGTCTCTTTATGTTATAATCCTTCACAGCTATATCCTTAGATAGACTATACTTCGGTTTTGTTCTAGTCTTTGTTGTTATCCTCTCTTGAAATTTCTTACATTTCAGTGTGCTGAGGAGGAGGCCTTTTCTTTTCAGACTAAGATAATGCGATTTCAGAAATCTGTTTCATTTTTTCACATCAAAGGAATCTCTATTTCATTCAGCATATTTTGTACTAAACAATTCCTGCTTTCTTTTGTTGGTGTTATATCTGCTTGATTTGTTAAAAGGGATATTTAATTATACATTAAATGGATCTTCATTCCTTCCTGTAACCTGACTTTTCATAACTAATTTGCTGGCCAATGGAAATAGTAACTCTCTTGCCATTCCTTTTTACTCCCTTCCCATCTTCCATTGTCAGGAGATTTATTCAAAACAAATAGCTTTACAAAAATGTTACTTTGTAAATATCTTAAATTGCATTGACACCAATAAAATGTGTTAAAAACTGTTTATAATCATGGGGGACTGTAAAGATTATCTTTTATACCCAGATTTTTGTCCCCAGTTTCTGTTGGTCTTTTGCATGTATTAAAACTATGCCAAAGCCAGCAGTTTTGGGAACTTACTGCACTACACAGAATTAAAGGATAATGATTATGATTAGGAGTATTTGATGCAGTAAGTATTTTCACTTGTAATGTAATGGTAATGCTGAGTAAAATCTTAGACCTTTAATAAAATCCACATGTGCTCCTTTTCAGACCAAACTATTCTTTGATTCCATGATCCTTTGCATGAACTGTTGCCACAAATGTTTGAAATATCTTAGTAAGTTCATACAGAGTCCACAGGGGAAGATGAGTACTGGAACAACACAGCAATGAAGCACTTTCTGCAATCACTACAGCTAGTCAACTTTTTAGATGTTTCCTACGGCAAAACTGAATGGCAATGACACAGTGGTGTGCTGGTCCATGGTTCTTGTAGGAACAATGGCAATACACTCAATAATGGTGTCAAAAATATTGAGTGACGAAACACACTGTGTCACTTAATACCTCAATCTTAGTTCTCACAGACCCTTTCTGCTTATTTCCTGCTCTCTATTGTATGTTAGTAATAGGCAATCCACAGAAGCCTGTCATTTCAGTTTTGAATTGGAAACGTTTATTGACATATTGATGGAAGACAATTTAATATTGAAATATTCATTTTTGCTCTTCTCCATTTAAAGTCCACCTTCCAGCCATCTATTGATCTTACTGTCCTGACTTAGTTTGAGCTTTCATTTCTTGAAACATATATTAACCAATATTTGTTTTCCTGTTTCAGCACTTAAAATGCCAATCTTGTTTTCTTTAGCAGTGCTCCTTCAAAATATATAGGATGAGATTTCCTGGAGTACTTGGCCTGTCCTGGGACAGCTGGCCTGCACTAAAGAATTAGAGATGTAGGACTATTAGTTTTCTCTGAGAATCATGAGCTTCTCATGATTCATGACAAATCATGACCGATCTTCATCAGACTAGCCTAAAATTTTCTGTGCTCTCACTTTGGGGAACAATAAAATGGTTGGACACACATACTCACTGTACTGAGGAACAAGAAAATAGTTATTCCCAGGGCAAGAGAGGGAACATATGTATTGGTGTACATATTTAAAGCACTTAACAATTTCCATTAGCAATTGAAACCAGAATTTGATAAGTTCATTGAGAATTAAGTTTTATCTTCTGTTCAACACGAAATCCACCAAGGATTTTATATGAGGCAAAAATTAAATATGTCATTAAAAAAAGTTTGTTAAGCATGAAAAATAATAACAAAGAAAAAAGAATTTTCTGTTTACTCACTGGCCCATTCTTCTTCCTTATCTGCATGTATTAGCACCACACTACATGAACAACTATTGCCTTCTTTTGAAGTACTTGTACAATCGATTCTTGGCATCCAGGTAAGGGCTGATGACAAAGATTCAGTAAGACTCTCACTAAGATTTACTCCAGGAAAAGAGGCCTGAGGGATCACACCTTAAATTAAGAGAACCTGGATATTCTATTTAAATGCTTACTTCTACACCATCTAGCTGGTCTCCAAGGAGTTTTACAGCACAGGCCTTGGCCATGCTTAAGACTATGTTAGTGACAGTTAATTGTACCCTGGCACTGTCACCTGCAGATTCATGGGAGACTGTCTGAGTTTAGGTTGACCTTCAACCTTGCTGTTTCTCCAAAGCAATGGCACTGGCTTCCTCCTGTTAGAGATGTCTTTTCTTTCCTCTCTTCTTTTTCACAATATTGAAGACCTTTTCCTGCAGGTAGGAAGAGTTCTTTCAATTTTAAAACATTATTTCATTGCTATAAGCTCTTCCATTACAGGAAAACCTGGTCTGCCTCAATCAGGGTATTCTTATGAACAATTCCTTTGCCTCACTGTTTTCATTGTGTCTGTGACATTTAGTCACTAAGATGTAATTGTACACATCCCTGAGTGCTCTGATACAAGGATCATAGCTTTCTAAGTGACATTGCTGTTAAATTAGTGTTCAGAACACCATGTGGACAAAGTACTATTACAAGCACACACACACATATGTATAAAATGCAAGGGTACAAGTCAAGCTACATTAATGGAGAGATTTTCAGTTTATTAAACTGAATTGTTAAAAAAACTCTGCTGCTAATGCACCAGTTAGAGAGAAAGCAAGGCTTTCCTTCTTTTGTTTTAGTTGATTAATTAGTCGATGCGTGTGCAGCAGCACAAGCGTAAGCTGATGTGTAAGTGCTAAATGGCATTGTTCATACTGTGTTAAGCAGACAGTTTAAAAATATGTTTTATTGATCAGATTCCTTCCTGGAGGCAGAACTGATGATAAACATTACTGCCAGGGTTATAACTATTGGGAGATGGGCTGATGTTTGCCCCAGCTGCTTCATGTTTATGAAGCCAAAGATAAGATGCCAATGAAGAACCATTCCCATGCTGTATTTGTGCTCCTTTGTACCTCTTAGGTTGAATTAATTTGTCTGTGAAACTGACTATTAATATTAATATTCTCTGTGAAGTATTTTTCTGCAAGGTGTCTTCTTACCAAGGGAAGTCCATTCCTCCTGTTGTTGTGCTAGACAATGTATATTATGGGATTCATCCAATAGCTGTCAAAGCAAATCATAGAAACCACCCTTTCAGCAACAGGGGGAGGAAGGGTGGTGAGATTGACCAGGTACTGGTTCCTACTTGAGAAGTGAGGAGCATTTCCATGTAATCTGAGCAGGAGACATAACGATAATATTTTACTTATTTTATATATATATATGTATATGTATATATGTATCTACACATTCTAAATTTAATATTTCTGTATCAAATAGGTCATATCTAATGAACATATGAAGTGCTTCTCTATTTTTTCACCTTTTCTTATGAAGCTGGTGTAGGATGTGGCATTAAGTAAATGTAAAGTTCGATAACATATCTCCTTCATGGAGGTGGTGATCTCAGCCCCATTACCAGTTCAAAACTTGCCACGCTCAATGTTTCACCTCTGTATTACATATGTATAAAGATCTATGGTATAAATTTATTGATTTATATTAAAAGTTTATTTACATGGAGTGTCATGGAGTGAAAATATTCTGTTGGACAATGGCATAAGATTTAGCCATGTCTGTTCTAGCAGGGTTTTGATATATGGGATTAGATACGTAGTAATTCAGATGGTTAATTTTGCCTCAATTTTTTCAAAAGGCTTGGAGTACGGAAACTCATGTGTGTTTCCGCAGCGACATGTACAAGAAAATTTATTTCAGTAGATATATACAGCACAGTATAGTTCCCTGAACATTTATTTACCTATTAAGTCATTACTTTGTAAGAAATAGATATCATATATTTCCTTGTTATATTGTTTTTAGGAGAACAGTGAAAAAAGAAGTGTGTAGGAAGTTGAGCCATAAAGGGTCCATGAGTCCAGGGAGCCCAGGTGTTGGGCTGTGAAGGTGGCAAACCTTGAGCTGAGAAAAAGACTCTTCACTAGTTCCTCCTACAGAAATTTTCTTGAAAAGGTATTTTTCAGTAATTTTTAATTCTGAAAATTTAAAATTTTAATTTTAAGACATTATTTTTTAAAAATATAAAAGAAGCTTTAAAAGAATGTAATTTTCTTTGCGGTAACAAGTCTCAACTGCTCTGTATCCAAGCAGAAGGACCTCATGGTGTGCAAAAATAATATTTCTCTCAGCTCAAGACCACTGGCCACTCCAGAGCACATCATATTCATTTGGGAGGACACAAGACGTGTTAGAGGATATTTTTGGGCAGGTTCAAAGGACCGACTTGCCGTCAGTCAGGTGTCCTGTGCTTTCCAGTCCATGTTTGACTTTTCCAGAGAACTCACTCCTGATAAGTCTGGATGAAAATTAATGTGCACTGTACATGGACAGGGAACTAAGGCCACAAAGAGAAATAAAGGGGTAACTATCCTGAAAGTAGAAACACATGTATGAACAAAAAAAGAAATCACTCCTACAATGGTTATTTAAAAAGAGAGAGAGCTGTAGAAAAGTAAGATAAGGATTTTCGCACACTTTCCATCTGCAAGTTTTATGAATGACAAATAGCTGAAAGAATTAAATTTCCTGCAATCAGACAATTTTATTTTTTATAATCTTGTTTCTCTAAGGATAAAAGAAAAAACCAAACAAAATAAAGGGAAAACACAAACAAACAAACAAGAACCCTATAATCAAACCTCTGCATTATAAGTTCATCCTACCAAGCCAGCCTTTTGTTTTAATGCTAGAAGACTCAAAATGTCTTTATGTGCTCAAGTTCATGTTTTGTTCTCATTTGCTAGAATGTCTTGGCCTCATGGTTCTGCCTGCAAGGATAGAATTGTCCACCTTAGAGAAATGCATGTGTCAGATAAAGACAAAAACTGATTTTTTCCAGACTTGTCATTTTAATGACCCAAAGACATCAGGGCAACATGTATGTCATCAGAGTGAGCCCCATGCAGACAGGGAGATAATAAAAATGCATGAGAATATGTATGACTCCCTACATCCCTGTTTTCACTCCTAGCTCTGACACCCTCCAGCCTACAAGTATACACATAATTCACCCTTACAGGAGGTTCAGAGATTTATTTCTAGGACTGTAAGCAGGCACTTTGTCTCCTCCAGCTGCTTTGACAAAATGGCTGAACACAAAAGCAACAACAACAAAAAAGGCTCAATATCTGATGGAAATAGGATTACAACAATAGAGTTTAGAGGGAGAGGGAAAAGGAAAACCATTTCTTTCCTTTCTTAGGAGTTCGGGATGATATGAACTGCACATCAAGAGTGTGATAAAGTAATTTTGTACTGAATTACATTCAAACCTTCCCTTCCTGCTTATTTTACATGGAGGGGTGCATATTTTTCCCTATATTTTCAGTTTCCTCTTTCTTATACTAGAAAATCATATTCAAAAATGGTCTATTTCCCACAGAACAAAGCAGAGTATTTCTGCCTAGGAATATTTTCAGTAAAAACACTAAATGTTTAAATGGCAAAAGGATCTGAAACAAATATACCTTATTTGACTGTGTATACTAAGTAGATTATTTACCTCTCTATGTGGCTGCTGCACAGGTTAATGTTGCACTTTGTTAATTTTCTCCTGTTTTTCATCTTTACCTTTTTGAGTATATTTTTGATATTTCATGTAATTTCTTATTTCAGTCCAGGGTGTTTCATTCAATTAAAAGAGTAATAAGCTGACTACAAAACAGCACAAAACTGTCTGCTAGAAGTTGTGACCCAAAATATTTATTTTAAACAACACTGCTGTTTTTCATATCTTTGTTAGCTTTGCTTCGTGTTCAGATCCTGCATTTTCTCTAGTGGGTCTGAAGGACTGGTTTCAGCCTTGTGTTAGAGAGCACTGCCAAAAACCAGGGAAACAACTGCTCTGTGACTGCACAAGAGCATCCACTTAACATATTTGGTAGAGTTTAACCTTCTTGTGGTTAAACGTTCTGGATTACTATTCAAATTCCTTTATTATATTTAGACTACTCTTTCACAAAATCAACAGGCAACTGATTTGATATAGTTGTGTAACAGTCATCTTAACTATCAGATAAAGTGAAAAATAAATAAGTAGACTATACAGTCAAAATTTTCCCATTGCAAAATTTAAACCTCAGATTAATGCATTAAAATATGATATAACTGATAACACTAAGTATTCTTTTAATACCCTACTTCCACATTTATTACTTCTCTTGAAACTGTCATTGAAATTCTCTAGACATTCAGGGAAATTAGGTTCTACAGCTGCACTTAATGTGCTACCATGATAAATTTTTCACTTTCAGGTGAATAGAAGTCAGGTTGATCATTTAATTGCTAAATTCTCAGTGACCTCTAGGATATTATTTTTAACTGTAAGGATTAGAATCACAAACTGGATAAAGTATTATCAAAAGGGTCTCAAAAATACTAATGGGAATATTCATAATTTTCCTTTAAAAATAAATACATCCACTTGGGTACGTTCAGTTTATATATTGAGGATGCTTATTTTATTTAGCTACCCATAACAAAGGTACCCCAGCTATTTTAAGTGATGAATTGCACATGTCCATACACATGTTTATTGTAGCTTTTGATGCAGTAGCCATAAGATTTTTGGGAAGGCTCCTACTTCACTGTACTTGACTTTGAATCAGCATGATTGATGACAGTTGCTGTTTTTCATCAGCAGGGCCAGTTCTGAAAGCCTGGAGGACCTGTAGCTGTAGGCTGCTTGGGAAAAGAGAAAGACAAGAAGTGATGGTTAGATGTTTTTGCAGTCCCACTCTCAACTGAAATTTGTCCAAGTCAGTCTTTGCATGCCCTTACTTCATCCTTGATATCTCCCACCCCCCAGTATTTCCTTTACTTCCTTCTCTTTCACCTCAAAGTTCTTGTCCGGGCCTTTTTTGTGGTATACAGTGTCTTCAGAAGTACCCGTGACCTGTAGAGAACTGGTTTATGAAGACATACACAAAATTATTTTAACACCTCAGCTCCTTTACTTGGCAAAAGATGCACGAATCCTTTAAGAAAAGGTGAATTTCAAATACAGATTTTGAGTTTCAACTTAGAAGTAAGAAATACAGAGAGATGAAAACATACATTTAAAGATAAACTGAAACTCCAAATTATTATAGGACAGGGAGAAGCTAGGATCCCATTCTTATTTCATCTTAAGCTGTTTGCTTGACTATAAAGAAGAATACACAGAGCTGAATGCAAAGATTTTCTGTTAAGGACAGCGATGAATGTTAAAGGAAAAATATGATATTGAAGCAATAAATCAAGGAGAAACCCCCAGAATTTATTCTGCCACCATCATCACTGTCAGAAGACATCAGAATCCTGATGGTGAAAGGAAGTCATCACTGGATGGAATATTTTGAACAAATGAAGCCTGGTGCCAAGGGAAATTACAGACTTTTCCAGGAATGTCACTCTCACAGTCATGGAGCTTTAGACTTTCAGAAAGAAGAAAACTGAAGTTCAAGTAATATATATACTAAAAGTACTTTAACCCAAGTGTATCAGATTTTCAGCACTGTGATCACTGGACTATGCCCCAAAAGAGACTTTTATATACATAACTAACTTTGTTTACACAATCACATGGAATATATACTAGCAAAAAAACAAAAAACACAAAAAACCCCCCAAAAATCCCCCAGCTCATAAGATTTAATATATGCTAAAATACTTAGTAAAGACAGGTACAGTGAGGAAGGATCATTACTCAAGTTTATCCACATTCAAATACACCTTCTGAGGTCCCCAAGTTCAAATCAAAATTCAAAAGGAAGGACCAGTCAGTGAAAATGTATCTAGCAAGAGAACTGTTGGGTAAGGTAAGGAAAGATAGATGAATTAGTGTTGTTTGGAAAGATTTTCCTTTTTTCTTTTTTAATTGGAAAATAGCACTGAAAAGAGCATGTGGAAGCTATGAGATGAGATTGCTTTAAGTGTATTTTTTAAAGAAATACATGTATGTACTAAGTTTTGAAGATGGCCATCATAAACTTTGTTATTGGGAGGACACTCTTTTTAAATTAAAAATGCTTATTTTTATTTAGAAATTTAATTTTCTATTATAATTATCACCTAATTTGACCTACACTTTTAAAAGGAGTTTTTATATTTTACCAAAAATGTCTGAGAAGTTACCTAATTTTTAGGAAGGTTTGGGACGCAGACATTTTCCCCTTCCAAATTTCAGTTTTTCCTAAGTGTGAGAAAAACTTGATTTACAAGGAAGGTCCAACGGATGAAATTTTAACCATCAGGGATGAAGACAATGTGGGGGTCATCCCCTGGCAGTGTGGAAACTTGTGCAGTGTTTTAGAAACCTCAATGTACCGAGGCAAGCATTTTCAGTATTTGCACACGTACTATTTAGCTTGGCCCTCCTGAAACCTTTAGATTTATTTAGACATGTCAAAGACACTGCATAACCTGTGTAACCCTTTTCAAACAATGCTGTGTCCTAAGGAATGATTATATATGAGAAAAACAAATTGTTTTAGGAGTCAACAGAACGAACTGTAAAAGTAGTGGCTGATACGAGGTGAATAAAGTTTTGGCTGGTCAGAGATGGCAGATGTTTTTCCACAGACAATTTTAAAAAAAATTTTTAATAGCAACCTCATCCAAATGTTTAAATGAATTATCTTTTCATGACAATTACCAGAAGGAGCAAGCTGAAATAAGAGAAATCAACCTCTTGCCATCTTGGAATTCAAACCTATGCATGCTAAATAATTAAATTTCAATTAACTTGGCATTGTACTATGACATGTCATAAAGTAAACTGTAGAAACAAAACCCTCATAATCTACCACACTGAATAGAATTGTAAAATACTTGGGCTGCAAATTCTTAATTAAACTTTAGATTATTCTGTAGAAAAATATTTGCTTGAAGGAAAAAAATTGGGAAAAACATCATCATATTTTCCCAGATCTGCTTGCAAAACTCAGCTGAAAAGTTTTGTGGGAAGAAGGTGAGAACCTCTAAAATCCTGCATCTATTCTTTCTGCTCAATATATAACTTCCACCTGTCTAGGCATGTATTTGTTCATCCTTGCAATAAATTTAACATCACCTTATAGGATTAGCTATTTTTACCATCTATTATTTTTGCCACCTGCTTATAACACTAATCCTAACGAAACACCTCCCTACCTGTACCAGCACATTATTTATGCTTCTATGAAGGAAAGAAATGTAGCAAGCAGAAGAATTTCCTAATGTTTGCAAAGGTAAAGGCAGAAGAAAAGGCAAGCATTTATCCCTCTACAAGTCTGCGTAAACCACGGGGAGTACAGCTTCCATGAGCCACAAAGTGAGCCAGGTCACACTACTGACAATTAATAATGAGCCTGAATAATTTTATCTGAGCTGGTTTGTGTTTCTTCTGCTGTTTCCTGCAATGTGACAGCCTGCAGGAACTCTCAGTACAAGGAGAATGATTGCTAAATGTTGGATCAGTATCACAAAATGTACTTTTTTGCAAGGTTAAATGAAAACAGAGTTCGACTATTTTCCCAGCCCTTGGGACTGAGAATTTATGCAGTGACAGCCTTGAAACCCAATTTGGATTAACAGAAATAACAAGTGTAGTTGGTGAAGAATTTTGTCCTCAGTGAATGATCAAGAGTTTGTCAGTGACTAAAATCTTTTAAATGCTAACAATTAATGATATGTTTGTTGGATTTTGCATCAAATCCCTGCTGAAGTGGGAAGGTATCTGAACTTCATCCCTGAATTTTAGTTCACCTTTTGTATTACCTGCCTGATCCTTTGTGTTGTGATTTTATCTTGGTGATGAATTTTCTTTTTATAACTCTTAGAGGATGTGGTGGAAAATTAGTGTCGGCTTACCATTTAACCTCTTCCTGTCATTCACTCCTATTGCCATTTCTGTACCGATTGCTATTTATCACTGTGGTATTTCATTTTGAATTCTAAATTACACGTATCATCAAAAATTAAATGTTATAATCTTTACATAAAGGAACTCCCTACATAACCTCTGTGACAGGCTGTGAATGTGTGTCTCTTCCTGAACTCTACTTTGTAGTTGAAAATTTTCAGGAATTCTTTTATGAAGTTTGTGGGGGTGGGTTTCTACAGAAATGTCAATTTGCTGAAATTTAAACTTTCCACAGACCGAGTTTCATTGCAAACATAACCAAGAGGAGTTTCTCAACTAAGGATGCAATCAGAAAAATAATTGGACAGGTAATATAATTGACAACAGCTAAGGCACACTGCAGAACCATGGGAGGGAAGCCAAGGTTAATCAACGATTATTCAATTCTGTAAACATAAGTGGATCTATTTCAAAAAGAGAGCTCAAAATGCATATGAGGTGTGAGAAACCAGACTGAAATTCATACTTCATTCTGAATATGACTCTCAAATTCCTGAACCTACTCTACTACAAAGCAGTCCTGCCAAAAACTCTGCAACTTTCTCACTTGCACACCTCCAGATCACACAATATGCAAGAGTATGTCGCCACTTAGACAAGAAGACATCCGGATTGTAATATATTTCACTCACAATTACCAGATATTTCACAGCACTCAAATGGCTGTATAAAGTGATAGCACAAACCAAGTTCTTTAAATTTACAGCTCTCCCATATGGGTACACAAACGGGTCCAGAGTTAAGAGTTTGGATTTTTAGTACATTAAGCTACTCCATGGAAAGTCTTTGTTCACACTTCATGATTCATGCTGTGAGATACTTTACATATTCAGCAGACTAAGAAACCACACAATTTTTCTGCCGTCCACAGTCTGATTTGTTTCACGGTGTTTGTGTGTATTTGTATATATGTATGCACACACACACACACGCACACCTATGTGTGTGCCGATAAATATATATATATATATGTACATATACGTGCACACGAGTTGGCACAAGTATACCAAAAGATGACAGCAAACATTCTGGGGTTTATGGTCTGTTTAGATGGGTTTCACCATCTCTCTCCCGTTATCCACAGAGGCACAGGGACTACTGCTGGCATAAGGCGTAGTGAGTGTTAAGTTCCCTCTGACAATATGCAGAACCTCAAGGCAGATATAGAGAGAGAACACAGCAGTGTCAGGGGATGCTGAATGAATTTTTTTCTTCTTATAAAAACAGCTATGCCATTTCACCTTGAACAACTAGCAAAGTTTTCACAGAGATCTTTAGCCTGACATCAGTTTTTAACTCTTTTCTGTCTTCTTTGCTGAAACTGCCTCATAACAGGTAGTGGCTCAAAACTGAAATTTTCTACAGGGTATCCATGAGTACAGTGAACTCCAGGAAGGCTTCTGTCTAAGTAAGGAAGGAATGTGATGTTCAATTATCAAGAAGTTGCAGTACCATAGAGGATGAAGAGGACAGCTACTTCTTCCTGCCATTCATTATGCTTGATATTCCTCGCTTTACATCAAGCCTGGTATAAATTCTTAAAGCCACCAAATTTTCCTAATTAAACTATACCAGGTCTGTCAATATTTTTTGTCCCTGTGGCCTCTTCTTGTATGTGCTGGATTCTTGCTTTATCTGGTGCTCATTCAAAGAAAATTCTGTGGAAAACAATGTAACAAATCATGCTGCCAAGAAATGAGAAATGGGACTCAAGTCCTCTTTTCCAATAAGCACGTCAATGATTTTTAAGTTCATTGAAATTCCCCATAACTGCAGAAAAAAATCTTTTTCTTCCCATTTCTACAAGTAGTGTGTGCTCATTTTTATCAAGGTATATTTTTGGTCAAAGCTCCCAGCTGTAAATAGATTTAGTTCCCTTCTGTCCTTGGTTTCTTGTTTTATTACATGTATATTTTTTCCATTTTAAATGGTGAAATGATGAAGAAACTTTTGAACAATATAGATTAAAAAAGAAAAAAAGTTCTGAACTTCACTGTTTTCCGCATGAATTGGTACCATTGTAGATCTGTTTAAAGAATATCTCAATCTTTGCAAAAGTTTGAGATTAAGATATTTGTTAGAAGTTTATGTGAGGATTAACAAAAAAATATAGTTTGATGCCCATCATGCTTGTTTTTTATCACTCACCATCTTGCAACGGAAACCCAACAAAAGTGTTCAAACCTAGGGATTATAAGAGTGCAAAAATGGCCTGGGACCTACAGAATGACCAGGTTGTAATCATTTCTCAAGATCTGTAGATTTGTTCCAAGAAAAGGATTTTTTTTTCCCCAAGGCCAACTTTTATTAATCAATCCATCAGGAGGACCTGCTATCCTACAGATCAAGGCATGCCTGGGTAAAAATGTAGTACCATCCAGATGAAATTTTTCATAACATATTTGAATATCTGAGGAACAGAAAGATGCTAATGAAGTAAAAAAAGATAAATAATAAAAATGTTAGTGTGTTTGTCTCCTAGAATTTCTGCTGTGTGTTTTTTCTCTTCCAGTGCATTGTGGTGCTAAGTGTGATGGCAGAATAGACGTGGTTCTGCTTAGTGCAGGGGATGAGACTAAGAAAGAGTCAACAGAAAATACAAGGTTCTCAAGACCAGCAACCACAGGTAAGAGACACATTTGCTGTTTCACTCTTGCTTAGTTTAATCTAAACTAAGGCTTAATCTTGACTGTGTTTGGTACATAATCTAATGTTATTATGTCTTATTTTTCTTTTGAATCCAAAACACTCTTTAGTAAATATGAAAACTAAACATTTCTACTGGTACTTATTACCCTGAAGGAATAAGAGCTTTGACTAATCTAAAAGTGGTTCATGTCAAAATATTCTGGATTAGCAATATGGTTTGAGAGTCAATATTACCTCATGTCTGTGTGCCTTTAATACCACATCAATTTTCTCATAATTCTACTGGACATTTCCATTTCACTTTTAAAGTACCACGTCCTTAGAGAGAATTTTAACATGTTTATAGGTCATACTACAGCCATACATATATTTTACAGGTCTATATTTTTTATGGAGTTGCCTCTGTAACTACTCGTCACAAAGTCATAATGGAATATTTAAGAATTTTACCATGGTATAGGAATACTATTCTGTATGCCTGAACCCTGAGCATTGTTAGAAAGCACAGTTATAGTCCTGGCATAATCTATATAAATCATTTTGTAACTGCAGAAAACAAAAACCATAATGACTGTGCTGCATTTTTGATAACTTGCCTAATTTCTGCCTTCTTGCATGCAAAGTACAGTCACTGCTGATAACTTAGGTGACAACAGTGTCCTGCATGGACACAAAACAGATCAGCTGGTAAGCAAACTGACAATTTTTTTCACAACACAGCTATAATGTGATTTGAAATTCAGAAAATCTATTTCATATTTAGAGCTTTGAGGTCATCTAGTACTTACACTGCCTCAAAATTGCACTGTCTGTCACTACTGCTCTGGTCCTTTGAAATGCTGGAAGCATTAATAAAAATTCAATTGTTTGTTTTAATCAGATTTTATGGATAAAGTACACTGTAGGGGGAGAGATTGTGATTTACCTTACAATATGGAAATGTAAGGTGTAATTTGATCACTACAAATGAGAAAATAGTAATTATTAAAAGTGGACAAACCTTTTCCATGGAAATCGAGAATTAATTGAAAGGTCAGCACAATGACTATTGTAACTGGAACAAGTAAATAATGATTTAATACTCCTTTATTTCAAATTAAAAATACCATTGATAACTGATATAGAGATGATAAAAAACTGTTTTTACTCCTGAAATTAATGGAAAAGCATCTTCTGATTTTAATAGAAACAGAAAATTCATTAATGAATTGGTCATATTTACAAGGCTATTTTGGAAAATTACAAATTCACTCAAACATGAGATGTAAAGCTTAGACTTCCTTCTAAATAAAGCCTACAATAAACTATTTACTGTGTTGATATGTAAAGATCTGAAATTCATAATTAAATTATTTTGTTAGTCATACCAGAGCAGAATTGCTGAATAAATATATAAAATGTAGAAACTGCCCGAAAATAATTTTTAGTTTCATTTAGGGCTCAGTCTTACTCTGGGTAAAAGTTTTAAGTAGTTCCTGAAATTTGAAAATTCTCACATCATGTACTGAATTGTTGCCACAGCTGCTGTCTATCCCAGCTCCCGAGACATTTTGCTGTTATCCTTTCTTTTATAAAGTAGGACAACTGCTGCCTGTGGAGAAGGGGTGGAAAGATGCATTTATAAGCACGGCAAAATTTTTCAGCTCACATTTTATCTGGCTGGTACCACAGCTGTGAGAAAGAGTAAAATGGGAATAGTGCCTGTTAATACAGCAAATGGGAAGCAAGTGCAGATGGGGTACAGCTAACATAGACAGTGTTGCATCACAAATCACACAGCAGCTACTCCACTGGGTTGTATTTTCACACGAAAAGTAAAAGACACTTTCCTGTTCACTCCCTCCATCATCACTTAACCTCGTCTAGAATTGCTATAAATTTTAGCACACAGAAAATGAATTATTTCTATTTAATTTCATCAAAAAGCGCTTCTGAATAGGATTTTGAGATTTTTTTCCTACAACTTGCAACATTAAAGAAAATTAAATTCCTTTTATTTAAGAAGATATGATAATATTAAAATTATTTTTTTGTTGTTTTGAAAGCTTATTCAAGGCATTCTTTGGTCTTAAAAAAAGAGGCTGATTAAAAGCCTACTGTAAAAGTGACTTCAGAAGTTTTTAGTAATCATTTTGAGAATTCTTCATTAACCCCAGTTACAGCAGAGTTGGAGGAAGAATAACAGGCTGGGTTTAAGCGTGGTTGTCTGTGGACAATGATATTGAATATAGCTGAAAATTAAAGTAATAATTTGACAAAGTACTTGAATTGTCACAGTCTATTTAGAATCAGCAAGAATCCAAATATTTTGAGAAAATTTGAAAAGATCCATCTCCAGTCTTTTTAACACTTTTTTTCAGAGACAGCATTTATTATTTCTGATTGCTCTACTTGAATGGTGAAACTGGAAATACACTGTAGAAGCTGAAAATACAAACTGTAGCTAATTGTGAAAATCACGGAAAAGAACATTATTTCTCCTTCTGCATCCACTTCTAAGGAGCATTCTTGTAAATTAGTTATTGAAAAATGATTGTTCTTTAAGTGGATGTAAAAAAATCTTTATTTTAACCATTTTGAGTTGTTCTTGAATAACCTGTTCTAAAACAAGCTTGTCAGTTAAGGAAAAAAAAAGATACAGTTTTATTTGTAATATGTTGAGGAGCAAAGGACGTGGGATAATAGCCTCACTCTGTAGAAGCTGGTGACTTTTCTATGACATCTCTTGTTAGCCTATGCTGCTTCAAGAATGAAATTTCAATTAATTCAACACAGTTCAAGAATGAAATGAACACCTAACATCACATGCTTAGGTACAGCTGTAGATACTGGTTTAGATACAGATAGTGATCCCTGGTGTTCTATTTTTCATTTTCAGGCAAAAGAAAAAAGCACACAATAATAAATAAAGGAGACCTACCCGTAAAAGCAGACAGACACCATCTTTAACTTCCATCTCTACTCTTGAATATTTCCCTCTCAAACCAGTCCACCATCACTTTTTTTTTACTTTAAGGCAATATGTTTTAAGTAGCAATACAAAAAAATTCAAATTGTAATGTATCTGTTTTAGTAAAACAAACATTTAGCTCAACATCAAAGAAGCCGGGACAATTGTGGAATGAGGCAGCATGAAAATCAGAGAATTTTCTCCCTAAATATATATTTTTTATTTCATCTGTACAGTGATTTCTGTTTAATTTCTCATTAACTGGGGTTTGCACAGCTCAGAAACAAGCAGTTTCATTAATAGCAGCAACTGAAGGTAAGACTCTCTTTTTAAAGTTTTCTCTAAGATCTGCATGAAATGTAGAGTGTAATGAAATGCAGTGTTGCATTTGCTCCATCTGCGAACTTTTATGTAAAAAGGATATTAATTGGGGATTATTTTAACTGTTTTTTTCCCCCTTCACCAATTAGTAACATTTTCAGCTCCCCACCTAAGCTGTAAAATCCATGTCAACAAAGTAGGTTCATACATCAATAACAGATCTGATAAACATTTCAAAGGTGAGCAAAACTGAAATGGAATATTTGAATAAACAGCATAGAACTGGTCACCCAGAAGTAAAGCAGAAAGAAGAACATATTTGAAAACAAAATCACGGAATTTGGGCAATTATGATTCAAAGCCTGGTTTCCCATTCTTCAGACTGAAGTATGGCATTTGAGGAAATATGGGTTAGCCCTGAAAACTTTAAGAAATTTAGCATAGCTAATGGCTTATTTTGCAACGTCTTCGTAGAGAATTGCCCTATTACGCTTTTGTTTTCTGGTTAAAACCATTCCAATCTTTCAATAAGAAAAAACATAGGTGATTTGACAACAAGTCACCCAACCTAAAATACATAAAACCCATCAAAACATGTCCTCCTGCAATCATAATGTAACCAGATGTATTTCATACTTTTTATTGTTTGTGATTCACTTTTTGAAAAGCATATGTTCATGCCCACGTACACTCCTACTAAAGTTATGAGAAGGTCTATCACCAGAAAGAAAGGTCAGAAGTGAGTATTTTAAAAAATGTCACACCATTGGATTTGTCCTTATAAGAATGCAAATAAATTATCAGCTCTTCATTTTAGACATATTTAGACAAACAAGATGTGGAACTCCTACCTACTGCAGCAGAACAGGGGTTAAGAAAATGGTACGTTCAAGTTTTTCCCAAGGCCAGAAGGAGGCTCAAGCTGGATTGCCCTTCTCTGTACCCACCCCACAAAAAGCTGTGGGATGAACTGAGTGTGCTGGACGTATTTCTAGCCCTGATAGTAGAGACTACTCTCATTTTTAGTCTAAAACCAAACAATTTGTTCAGCTCACTAGTGAAGTGATAATCATAAACATGTTTTCCAGCCACCTCACAGTAAACAGTCGCTACTTAAGAGACAGTTTTTGCATTAATCAGGTCATGCTCTTAGTACAGGACCTCATTTGGCCTGAAAGACACCAAATTTTATGTCTCAAAACAAGCTTCTGCAACTCATAGTCTTTCCCTAACACGTTTAGACTGGAAACTTGGTGAATATGGAAATGCAGTTTCTTAGTTTTATGGTCAAGAAGCAATTATTTATGTGAGGAAATAAATCTATTTCTCTATTATCCTAAGCTAACAAAATGTTTTTGCAGAGGAGTCTTTGCCCAAAACCAAGATTATGCTCAAAGTAGATACAACCCTATGTACTTTAATTCATTAGTTACATGCCCACAGCAGCAAATTAAACGTGTAATACCTCTCTAAGTTCCTTTGCTTCTTAGACACTAATCTATTATTGAAAACATTGCAAGGTGGAAATACCCATAGAGATTCTACCACCTTACCTCTGAAAATGCAGACTTGTTTTTACTGTTATCTTAAAATATTTAAATCCTTGTAAGACCTGTTATAAACATTTCCAAAATGTCAAGTGCTACAAAACAACTTTTACTAGTGTATGTGGTCGCACTATCCAGTTATTTAAGGAAAATAAAAAAGGAACAAGAGGAGACATAGGAAAAAAAAAATGTACTTTCTGTGTTTAGTTTAAGACATAGACTACACCACACCTCTGCATTCTAGCAAGTTTAATATGTTGTGAAGGTCGCATTGGTATTTTCCATTGCTTTGCATTAAATGAATGCTGTACCTGAGAGATCAGCTTTAAAAGTAATGGACTTTCAGTTATCCTATAAATCTGTTTCTGCACTATGTAAAAACACTAATGAAGAATATCATGTTTCTACAAACATTGTTTCTTGCATATCAGGCTTTATTTAAATTCAAGACTTTGTGTGGTTACAAAAGTGATCTCTAAACCCTGAAAAATCCTCCAGGTTTTCTCCTGCTGATAGTTTTGATCTCCTACTTTGTGTAGCACAATGTCTGGAGTCCAGTCCACTGCAGGCAGAGCAGAGGCCTCCAAGCAGAGAAGTTTGTCAATCAGCTTTGGTGCACAGTACACTTAGGACAGAGCAATGTTTGAGTTTACAAAGCTGCCTGCTTGGCTTGCATCTCATCAATCAAGGGGATGAGTTTCCCTGGAAATATACCAACAAATAAATTTCACTTCTTTCAGCATTATTTTCTACAGCTTGAGAAGAGCCAAAGCCTCTCTATTAGAAAATACCTAATTTTGAGGAAGGAATTGTGAAACTTTTTCATCTCTTTTCCAATTCTGCTTTCAAATTCTTGTCAGTGTTCTGTTGATTTTGTTTGAGTTGATTGCCAGAAGTATAAACACAAGAAAAAAGAGTTAAACAAAGACACAACCTGCAGCTCGGGGAATCGATCTGCTCTGATTCCTTATGCCATTCTCATGTGCCTTCAAGGTAACAAGCAGGGAAAATGTGTTTCTAGGAAGAGAGACCTAAGAGATGATTAGAAAATATCAATAAGAGAGTGAAGGAATTCTTCCATGTGTACAAAAGTCCTTTAAAGTTCTTGCCTCCAGGTTACACAGCAGGAAATGTAAAGTCAAGCAAATTGATAGAGACTGATAGAATCACAATGGCATTGCATCATTTCTTTCAAGTAGTGTGGTGAGCCATAGCATACTCTGTGATTTACATGCAGAGCATGCTTTCCTGCTTGCCTTGTTCTGCTTGCTTTGTTGCTCATTGTTTGGTTCTCTTTTGTGATGTATTACAGAGATCCTGGCAGTGTCACTAGAAGAGCCCCTGGTTTCTCTGAGTGTCACCAAGCATGTTCTGAGAGACATGTTGTCAGTGGAACACATTCTAAAGACCTTTTGAAAGCATGGGCATATGTATTTGGACTTCCAATAAAAACATAAGAAAAAGCTAAAATGTAAAATGAAGCTGAAATTGCTAAAAAATTGCAGAAAGGTTTGGCATGGTTTAAAAAAGGGTGTGTTTTATCACTTGCAGACTTCTTCAATTTAATGAGAATAGTGTGATCTAAATTATAATAAATTGAAATACAACAGTATTGTGAACAAAACCAAAGTGAAAAAAAAATTAAAGAAAAACCAAAATGGAGAGTAAGCAAACATTTTAGTTGTGAGGGTGGGAATTTGGGAGATCAAAAAGCTATGGCCCAGGTGAGGTGACTGGCTAAGTGACTTTCAGCAGTCAAGAATGCACTTTGCTTTCCCACTAGTAACCTTGATTTCAGTCGATGTGAATTGTACATGCACACAAACAGAATAAGAGTAAGGATTTGAACCAAGCTTGCTTAAAGTGTTGCTATCTTTGTCATTTGTATATGAAATCTATATTATTGTCCAGACAATGTCAAACATTAAAGAATGATTATTGTTCTATTGTGCTTTTGTTCTATTTCTACAAAGCCTTAACCAGTTATTTTAATATCACATAAAAAAGAATTATTTTTGTATGTTCTATATTCACCTAAGATAGTTAACATATATTAAAGGAAACATTTTTTTCATTGTCATCTATATTTTTTTGCTGCTGAGAAACACAAAGTGAATAAGTAATTGTCACATTATTTGTCTTTCTCATAAACCCTTACTAATTCCAGAATATGTTGGTGCCTCATACAGGAAATAATATGCACTTAGAAATGGTCACGAACTAGGACTAATCTAGAAAGACAACTGTACCAAGCAAGGTCTCTGCCTCCAGAAGGGGCATAAATACTAGAAAATTATTTCTCTGGTGGGGTTTTTTTGCCTTTCTAGCATTATATGCAAAACTGTGCAAACAAGCACTCAGCAACTTCTCACACGGGTCATCTTGTGAGCAATCAATTCGGGATCTGAACATTAAGCACTCAGCAAAAGCACTGCTTGATTTAAGGGATAAATATAGCTCACTGCCAGAAGTCCTTTTTTTTTTTTTTCTCTGTGAATAAGGAATTGCTAATGGGAGAAAAAGGGGCCTGATCGTCTCGTTTAAGATAGGTTACATATGCACAGATAGACCCTGGTCTATTAAGTCATTGAAGTGCTTCCTCTACATCCAGCAAAAGATTTAGGGGACTTGACTGCCAGCAATATGTCCTCAGCACTAAATACATAAGTAATTAATCAGTTAAAACTGCTGAATCTTTTTAGGAATAAACACTTTCCAAGACATAAAATCCGGAAAGTTTTTACATAGGAAAGAGACAAGTTGCAGTAGTTTACGGAAACATTAAATCATGTAAATATTATTGTCACAATAACTGCTATTCCTATTGTAAATACTTTTACAGAGTAAATGCATCTCCTGTCATCCATCATGACCCAGGCTGCTGTTATCTTCAGATTTGTGCCATGCCAGAGGCAATAAAATGACCCCTGCTCTAAAATCCTTACTGCCTTCATCCACATTATCTGAATTGACTATTCAGCTTTGAGAACTGCCATGTTTTTGGTATGTGTTATTTTTATTGGTGTACTATTTACATGAACAAACCAAAGTTAATTATGATGTGCCTGGAACAAAGTATACCAAGGAAAGAAGTACTAGATGAGATGACAGAAACTGTCAAAGGGAGAGCCTTTACATCTTTAAACATGACTAACAAGAAATAGTTTTCTTTGGTTCTGATCCTAGTTTGTTTCCTAAGTCTCAGTGCAAGACTGGGAGGGGGAGGGGAGTGAGG
>VZRS01013457.1:183741-232548 GCA_013398055.1 Ifrita kowaldi
GTAGGGAGGTAAAAAGAGGGGAGGGGAGAGGAGGAAAGGGAAAGCTGTTTTATTGCCAGAAAACAATATTGTGTGAAAAATATTATTTCCCATTAGAAAAATATACAACCCCACCCCCACACCCCAAACCAAACAAACAAAATCAGGTTCTCTGGAAGTCTCAAAGTGCAATTTATTTGTTTTATCAGGAAGCCAGAGGTCAAAACTGCATGACCAGAGGGCTTCAGGAATGTGCTATGCAGAGTGCTGCTATGGCACCTCTGATCCCTCTCAAGCGTGGCTGCCTTGAATCCTTCAAGGTAGCAAAAGGGTATAAAAGGAAAGAGATTAGAAATCAGATTAGTTAATTTGAGATGTTTTCACTACATGGAAATTGAGGTGCTTCTGACAGAGGAGAGGTTTTATAGGACAAGTTAACCAATATTCAGTTTCCTTACATGTGCGTGTTTGTTTCTTCAAGTGTTTGTAAGCTGAAACTTGAAAGTTTATGACTGTGTGCTAAAAAACACATAAACATAATTCAGTGCAGAACTTTCTTGAGTTTGGTTCTTTTCTTCACATCTCAGTGAGAAAATCTATAGAAGAAAATTATTGGACAAGGTGATCATTGAAATGTAAGTTTCTTCTGTGATAATTTGAAAATATAATATTTATGTTTTCATATAAACCCAGTGGTTTTATACATAGAATGGCTTCTAAAAGGAATTTCAGAAAAAACTCTACTGTAACAAAGATACTAATGTATAGGTATGAAATACTGTCCTTCTCTGGACAAAGTTTGTCCTATTCCAATTGCAGGATCCTGTTGTCCCCTTGTTTCCCTACCCAGCAAACTTGACCTTAACGGTGGGAGCTGATTTTTCTCCTTCAGTCTTTAGACTTTGCTGGCTTTTCACCTGCTTATCAGAAAAAATTAACAAAGAAATTAATGTGCTTTACACCTGTTTAAGCTCCATTTTAATTTCACTCTGTAGAATATGGGTTTAATTAAAATTATGATTAAAACCAAAATTATATAGAAAATTTTATTTTGTTCTTAAATATTATCTTTTAAAATTGCTTATGGAAAATTCTCCAAAAAATTCTTCCAAGTGATTTTTTTTATGGGAAAAAAAAAAAATTATTCTAGTATTTGCTACAAGTTACCATGGTAGCAAAAGAGCAATCAGTGCTACTGTAAGACTAGACTAATGTCATTCTGTGTGATTAGATCTATTTCAATGCAACTAGACAGTATCCATCCTAATGCTTTTAAGTTATTAAGCACTTTAATTTCATTTAAAAATAACATGTGGATTTTTAATTTCAGGAGATAATCAGAGCCTGCTAGAGCAATGACGGTGTCTTCATTTATATTATAGAGGAGGTAAATATATGATCAAATGAGTCAGATGAACTTAGAAGAGAAATCAAAGGCACAGAGACACGGGAAAATGTTGCCAGACAATTGCAGCAGTGGCTGTTTGTTTAATTCATTTGAGACAACACAAATCACAGTCTGGAGCTGGGCCAGGCAGGTTTGCTCCTCAGAGGAGGGTGTGAACTACCTGCAACCCAGTTATAGACCCCAGAGCATTGCCTCCTCCTTTCCACAAAGCTCTCCATGAGGAGAGAGCACCACCACTCCTGATGGGAGGCAAGAGCTGCTCCTGTACCACCACCTCCTGTTGCAGAGCTTTGGGCAGAAGCCACTGCCCTGCAGTGCACCTGTGGCACAAGAAATCACAGAATTGCAGAATGGGTTTGGAAGGAACTTTAACGATCATGTAGTCCCAACACCCCTGCCATGAGCAAGGACACCTTCCATTAGCCCAGATTGTTCAAGGCCCCATCCAACCTGGCCTTGAACGCTTCCAGGCACGGGGCATCCCCAACTTCTTTGGGAAAGGTGTTTCTGTGCCTCACCACCATCACAGTAAAGAATTTCTTCCTATTACCTAACCCAAACCTACCCTCCATCAGTGTCCATGTAAAAAAGTCCCTCTCCCTCTTTTTTCTAAGCCCCTTTAAGCCACCCTCTCTTCCTGTCATGGGATTTTTTGTGTTACAAGCCCTGCTTCCCTTACCCTCCATTTCAGCCATACAGGAGGCATAACTTCTGTCAGGAACTGAGCCTGGGGTGCCTGTCGCTGCTGAGCCCCAGTGAGGGTTGTCCCTGTAGAGCCATAGAATAGGTTAGGTTGGAAGGGACCTTGAAAGGTCACATAGGACACTACTTGTCTGTTTAAACCTAGATATTGTAAAAAAGTCGTTTATGAAACTCAGCTACAAACCTAGGCAAAAGCATACCAAAGTCAGGAAAATTCTCCATGGTGGGACAACTTAATGCAATAACCTCTATGCAGCACATCAAGTTACTGATTTGTTGTTTCTGGGGTTTTTTTAAGGCAGATGTTTATTACTGTGCCTAATGTCCCCAACAGCATTTTAAGCTTGAAATACACTCAGAAAAATATCCTTAGAATGACAAAAATTAAGACATGGGGATAGAAACACACAATTGTTAGTTTCATCTTCCTCAGAAAGGGCAGCTTTAGTGACAGTCATCTCCTGTTTTTCCCTGTTCTGGGTAACTACATCTGGGTCCTATAAACTGGCTGAGTGACCTTCTGTTTTAGCTCCATTTTGTTATCCAAGACAGTGATGTGGGGCACAAGTACCTGCATGGCTTTCTGAAACTCCAGTGCTCAGCACAACAGAATGATCCATGGTTAGCCAGAAACCTTTGCTCACTGACCATGACTCCACGTTGATGACCATGGTGTTGCTAGGAAGGAGGAAGAAGCATGGAGTAATTAGAGAAATTGTAAAGAGTTAAAACCAGATTTATTTGGTTTTGCCTTCATTTAAGCTGCTGCTGTCATGCTTTAATGTACTTACTTCAAGTACCATCATTTTCAGGTCATCACAGGTTGTTTTTTCTGCTGTTTCACTTCCTGGCTGAGTACATTCACACATCAGCATCCACTTCTCAGCCTTATCACAACTTTACCCATTTTTGCAAACATTGCCGAATGTCTTTCTTAAGCTCTAAAACTCAGAAGTATTTTGCTTGAAGTTTGCTGCTTCTATTTTAGACTTGAAGGAGGCTTTTGTGTCCAAAACATTGTCTGTTTTCTTTCCAATTAAATTGCTTGGTCTATAAAAGATATCACTTACAGGCCTTGTCCTGCTTTAAAAAAAATCAGTGTGTTTCCATGTAAGTTTTAATATTAGAAGCAGTGTTGTTTCCTGTGGCAATACACAAGATAATTGAAATTAATATTCCTTGAGGCTCCTGCATTAGTTAAAAATCATCAATGATCAAAAAAGCAAGATTTCTGTGTATTTATAGTATGTATGATATAGTTGTAGATATTATAAAATCCTTTAGCTAACCTTCCTGAATATTTTTTCCTCTGAACACAGACACTTCAAGCCACAGGTGCTGTTCAGACAGTAGAGGTGGGATGAGTTTCAGGTTGACTGAATCCACTGCAATTTTTTGAAAAGCTGCTGCCTACAGAACGTGTGGGCAAAAGAACGTTAAAGCAAGGAGACAAAAATTAATTGTGAAAAGTGACTGGCATGAAAAATATTTGTCAGTCCCATTCACATGTGGTTGTTCAGATCTGGAAGAGAGGAAGATCTTGTCAGGCTGGGGAACATGCAAGACCTGGTTAAAGTTTCTTCTGGCTATGGTGCCCCAAAGACTCCAGTGTCTCCCATGCTGTATAAGGCTGCAAGCTGCTCTATTTTCTCCTTTTCTGGCATTAGCAAGAAGCAATCTCTTGAAGGAACATTTTGGATATCCTTGTATTTTTCCTAGACCTCTTTTCTTCGTGGAAGCACCCTGACCCTTGGGTTTATATATCTCTACCAACACAAAAAAATTACTCAGCTTAAAGGAAATTTCAAAATGATTACTAGTATGATTGGTATTGATGAAGCAGTAATACTACTTCTGCTTCACAAAATGCATGCATTAATTCATCTCTGGCTCCAAGAACTGTGCTGCTAAAAAATTTAGCTGAAGTTTTATTGAGAGGTTTTTATGACTGACAAAATGTGTATTTCATATAGTCAAGGTGTTTCTGTCACAAATCCGGAATATTTTACTGCCAATATTCAATCTTTCAGAAAAATTAGCTCCATAAAAACAGTCATAAAACAACAGTAAAAGGAATTTGTCTTTACATGAAAATATATATCTTGAAACAAATAGTTTTAAGCAAGGAAGAGGAGATTTACAAAAGCATTGCTTCACTCACCGTACGATTTCTTCTTTTTAATTATAACTGTCACACTCTGTCTCAGAACATGAGAATTCAATTTGCTTAAATATGAATTTTATAAGTATGAAAAAGGATTAAGAAAAAATAAAGACATTTCATCTGTCTAATATATTTCCTCAACTGATAATCTTGGTGATTAATGAACTGAACAACTACATTTTGTTTCTAGGGTTTGGGGTTTTTTTCCAGCCTGACAATTGTTAGCTGTCACTTTGAGGCACTGCAAAATTACATATGGCAGCTGTTCATTAAGAAGATGATTTAAAAAAACCCACTTGCAGCACTTTCTTTTTAAATTTGTCCCCATTTAAAGTATTTTGTGATTCATTGTCAAAGAGATAGCTATAGGCATTGTAAACATTACAAACTATCGTGCTTCTCAGAAACTGATGGGTGAAACAATATGATGTTTGTATGTAGCAATTCCAGAAGTAAAACTCCTATAGTTTTTCATATAGCACTAGTCTATTACATACTAACATTCTATAGTGTCTTATGTTTCTAACAAAAGTAAGATATATGAAACTTTTTAAATATATTTGCCTTGGTTAAGTTACAGAATCACAGACTTATAGAATGGCTTGGGTCAGAAGGGACTTTAAAAATCATCCCAAGAACGGGAACACCTTCAGTTAGAAGGTGTTAGATCAGTTTGCTAAAAGCCTCACTCAGTCTGGTCTTGAACACTTCATGTGTTCAAGTGTTTTATAAGTTATATTTTATAAAAGTTTTATTTTTATGAAGAAAACTTAATTGTTCTGCATTCAAGCAAAATGGACATCTCTGTCGAAGAAGGATTCAGATATTCAATCCACCCATACAGGTACCAAGTGAAGTCTGCTGCATGTATCTGGCCATCCAGCTGGTAAATTGACAGCTATTCTGCCAAAATATACTATCTTTAGCAAAAGGAATCTGCAGTTTGCAGGAAGACAAGTTCAAATCACATTCAGTGAATCATATTCAGAGTGGTATTATGGCCACTGTGATCAAAAGAACATATCTAAGTGTTCTTGAATCAGCAGTTGTTGTGAAACTTGTAGGGACAGTACAAATACGTTCCCGTGTAAAGTTGAACTCAACATAATCTGTAGCTGGAGTCATGTAGTCAAGTCTCCTAAATAAGTACACTTTTTCTGCTTCTTCATATATGAGGAATAGTCCCTAAAACACATAGCTGAAATAAAGAAAAATAACAAAACCAAAACAGCAAAAGAAAAAAAGGCATTGTCTCAAAAAAATATTTTCTCCTTTTGATATATTCTGCATTCTGAAGAGAGCTAACTGAAAAATATATTTCCCTTTTCTTCTGCACATACTTAATTTCAGCTTTGCTTGAAAAATTTCATTTCAGAGTCTAGTTCCGTGAAAGAATAATGATCCTTTTTGTATGCTAGATTTCCAGTACTGGGAATTTTAAATAGTCTCTTCACAGTGATAGAACAGCAATGGGATGATTCTAATGTGAACTTTCCTATTCCCTTTTCTTCTTTCTTATTAAAACAGTTTAGCGTGTGACACACTTTTGAGAAGCCAAAGCTATTGGTTTCAATTCCTCCAGTGAAAGGTGAGGTATGACTGTAAGAGCTCAGGGCTCTCATACCCCTGAGTGAAAAAAAGTCGCTCCTGTTCTAGACTCTACAACTTCTAGACTAGGTGCACAAAAAAACCAAAAAAACCCAAAAAACAAACAAAAAAACAAAACAAAAAAAAAAAAAGAAGGAAAGTCTGAAGCTCTGAAAAGACAAAAAGACAGTACCATCTGTTTGTAAGGTAGCACTGAATGCAATTCCTGTTTCTCTGTTTGCTCTTTGCTCAGGAACCGGAGCCAGCCTTGCAGTGATTTCTGTGTCCTGTTGGATTCTCTCCTGCACTGGGAACAGACGATACTGGAAACCATCAATTGCAAATGTATGCCCTTGAAAGCAGGGTTCATTATGAATACAGGGTTGTTTTCTTTCTCTTGTGCAGGTGTATGGAAATAGTTGACTTCAAAACCTCTTTTCGATGTTTGACAATTGAATAGGAAAACCTGTGAAGTCCTTGTGTAAACAATGTCTTTCTAGGCACCCTTTCAGGTGTACTGGCAGAAACCACAACTACCAGAGCAGGCTGATAAAATTTCTGGAAGTGCCACATACTCACTGCACCCTTTGTAACCCCTGAGGATCAACCAGAAAAGGGACAGCAACTTCCTTCCCCCTTACAGGAGCTACTGTTGTAACATCAGAGCAAAAATGAAGCAATCTCACAGCTCAACCTTGTTTCAAAGTGGAAACTCATTTCACTTATTTGGGCGTTCTGATCTCCCCATGTAAGACTCATAAACAATGTGCTGTGGAGTATTTGCCTTTCTGTCTTTTCTGACCCTGCAATCTGGCCATCATTTCTGAACACAGATGCGTGCAAGCACGCAAACACCCCATGAAGTTTTTTCTCAAAAAATTGAGTGGGGATCAAGAGGCCTTGAAGGACTTTGGCATTTGAACTTTTAGAAAGATAAGGACCTAGAAAATGAGAGCTGACATGCATATCAGTCATCCATTTTTTTAATATAAATCTTTTCCATAGATGCAAGTGACACCAAGCTTTGTTGCAAAAGTAATGACATCTTATAATTTATTTTTTAAGGGAAAAAAGACAGTTTTCTCTCAGGTGAAAACTGTGAAGACATGGTTGTGCTTCTTGTTTCCTGCTGGCTGTGTTTAGGTGATTCCCCATTCAGCGCCTGTGTCTGAAGCTCCTTTCACTCTCTTTTGAGGAACCTGAGACCTAACTCTTTAATATACTTTAGTGATCTCATAACTAATGCAAAGATATTGCCATCCTAAGCCTAGAGCTACTTCAGAAGGAAGTAAAGACCCCTCTGACTCTGGTATCTAAAATGCTTAACACCTGTTAATTTCTATGGCAGTTTGGTGCATCAACACCCTTAAAACTCTGCTTTATTTTTACTGGGTTAAAATGTCTGGCTGAATTCTGTTTACTCTCTATAATCTTTCATTACAGTATTTTAGTTTTACGTCCAATGTCTATTTTGTATCATTAGTGAAGGTTTTAAGATTTATAATGTAGGTTATATACCTTTAAATAAAGCCAGCAGAGTACAGTACTTGAAACTTTAAAGGTGGCAACTTTTGTAACCTCCCACCTTACACAGACTATACTGCCTCCACTTGAATGCCACCAAGTTATTTTAAGACCATGTGCATATGTTAAATTAATCACCTTAATTGTAAGCAAATTTAAAATAGTTTCAAGCTTAATTTCTACAAGTGAGAGTATTTATTTAAGGCATCAACCAAAGTTTTCCTGTTGTTTTTTAAATAGCTTCACGAATTGAAGGAAGCATTTAAAAAAGAAGGTGATAATGTTTCCCTATTCTTGCTTCAGGCACATAAATGTTATTTCCTCTGCAATGTCATGTATTGACCATCTGAATCTTGATAAATCAGAAGATAGATTGCAGTGGAGCTCTATGTATTTAAGTATCAAGCTGATCCATAACTTTCACAGCAACCAAAAGCCATTTCTTGTCAGTGCTGTCCAGAATATATCCTGACAGTTCAGTGGGAGTTTCAGTGCCATTTATTTTCAAATCAATACTCAATTACTAAGAGGAAGATTCACTCCCTTGCCCATTTTCAAGATGAAATTATGGACTAGAGCAATAACACTTAGTCAAGGCAAGCCACTGTCCATTAACTCATGATGCTACCAAAAAGCCATCCAGACACTTTATTAAAGCTCAGTCTTTTTTCAGCTTTTAATTAATCATTGTGAAAAAGGCCTTTCACATTGTGACTGATGACCAGAAAAAACAATTTTCTCCTAACTGCCTTTTAATTTCAACTCTGGGAGTGCTCATTGACTGAATCTCACAACAACCCATCAATGCTAGTTTTTAATGTGTTTTCTCCTTTGTTATTGAGAAGAATGGAGTGGCAATGAGGCTTTGTGCTCCTCTTCATAACTCAAGTAATTGATTCAGTAAATGCCTCACATTTGCTAGTGGATAAAAAGTGCTGTCAATGTAGATAGTAGGTACTATATAAATTACTCCATTAACAGGAAATAAAGCTATTTACAATTTTTTAAAGTGTAAGTGGCTTTAAAAAAAAGAAAGAAGTACTACTTCTTACATGTCTGTATGGGCTTTTTTTTTTTCTGTAAATACTAGTAATGGGATATAAAGGATCAGGAAAAGATTAGCAGGCTAAGGCTGCCATCCTGCAGCACTGTGCCTATGTGAGTAGCCTATTGCAAACTATTCTTCTTGAAGAAGTTGAACACTAAAGTAACTCTTGTGGAAAAACTCAAAGTACTCCTCAACAGTGGTCATGTAGCATAAATCTTGCTTTTCTTTTCGGTTATTTTGCACATTGGACACTGGAAGATAAGAAATTAAAGAGACTTTGTTGAGAAAATAAAAAAAAAATTGAATTATAAGCAAAGAGATGCATTGTGTTTTTGCAGAAGCAAAGCATTCACTGAAACTACTTTGTGCCTTCCAGAAATAGAATTTTCCTCTACATTTGACAGTGATTTCCAGGAAATGCATACCTGGTAAAGCAGTGCTCTCATCAAAGAGTGGCAGACAGACTATAATGCTACAAGTAGATACACTTTGTATACTACTACTGTCCTAAAACAATAACCGATACTTGGAGGAGTTTTATCTTTACATATCTTATATGAAGATTTTTTTTAATGCAAGCCCATGTTTTTGTACTCACTTGCAAATAAAAAAATGACTCAATTCACAAATGTTCACAAATGGCAATATAATAAAATATACTATTTTAATAGTATGAATAATAAAATAATAATGGAATAGATAACTGCAGCATCAGATATGACTGTCCTAAGACCGTACTTTAAAGATTAGCTACCTTCTTAACTTCGAACTTTGTTAAATTTTTCTGAACATATTCCTTCAGAAGTACTTGTATGAAGGTAGGTCTATTGATTAAAGACCAATTGCATTGCAAATTATGAAACATGCCAAAACAAAGTGTTCCATCAAAACAATCCAGACTGATGAACCTTGACATAGACAGTGACCTATACATGAAAAAACCCATAAACATGACAACAGTTTAAGAGTCTTGGTTTCATTTAGAAAGGATTATCTGAAACTATTTTCCAACTCATAAGGCACATTCATTTTCTGGCATTGTGAAAGTGAAAGTTAGCTATTTTTTGGATGCACAGTAGAAGAATGACTGGAAATACGGGAAAGATTCACAGAAATTAAAATAGTGACAGTCTATTTGTAAGGACTCAAACAGTTGAGAACCCTTTCTAAACCAGAAGGAGGGACAGCCATGGACTGCAATGGGACATGGATAAAATACAGAAAATGCCCCTATGTAAGGATTAGTATTGAACATGTAATCCCTGGTCCTAGTTAATCAGCAGTTCCAGATTACTGTACCTTTTTTTGTAAAGATGAATAAAATTAGCTATTAGTAAAGCAGTGATTTTTTGCTGGAAAAAAAAATATGTTTAGCAGAGTCTTCACGACACTACAACAGGTTCAACAGGGAAGCTGTGGTTGAACATGTCCCTGCCCATGGCATGGGGATTGGAACAAGATAATCTTTAAGGCCCTTCCAATCCAAACCATTCCATGATTCTGTGATTCTCTTTTATCACCAGAAGCTCTAAATTCCAGCACTATTTCTCCCAATTTCATGTTCCTCAAAATATAACAGATTTTCTTTCAAAATCCACTTTTTTTACAGTTTAGTTCTACTATCCATAACAGACTGAGTATAGTTTCTCACACCTTCCCAGGCTGAAAGTATTAAATAAATGGACCTTTTGTCCCCTCCATGTAGGAAAGGCACAGAACAGACTTGTCTGGTTATCATTGCAGTGCCCTGCTCTAAACTGTGGATAAAAGCTTCTGGCTTCATGATTCTCTCATTTACCACAAAAAGCAAAAGACATTCCCATGCCCTTAATGTTGAATGTGGAAGTATTCAGTATATTATGTGTAGTCATTTAATATGCATTCTCCCAGTATGGAATAAGACAATTAAATGAGATTTTTCCAGATGTAGTTAATTTTTTGAAGCTGCATAATGCAGATCCAGAATGAGCCTACCAACAAGGGAGGGTCGACTTTTGTGATATCCCAGATGATGCTGGGATTTTCACACAGCTTGGTGTGCAAGCAGTGATGGATTCTGCATTTGATGAGCATTCACTAGTACCCATTATGCATCAGTGCCCTTAGAAACATCTGTGAGGAATTCATCTAAAGTTGTATTCACACAATTATTCCTGAGTTACCATGGCAATTCTCAAGAGAACCTCTGAAAAGGATAACATTGCTGAAGTGAACTTGGACACCTTATCCTGGATTGTGAAGTTTAGAGGTCAGAAGATCCCTACCAGGCATCATATTTAAAAAGCTTTCTCTGAACAGAATCAACATTGTGTTCAGTACTAAGAAATGTTAGAGACTAAAATATTTTGTCTGTCTCTGTTAACAAGAACCTTTACTGTTCAGTCTCTACCCTGCTTTACAGTTACGTACTTTAAAGTAAAGAAAGTACTCCAAAAGTTCTATTTTATTGTCAAATTCTTTGAATAAAGCAGACAAAACTGAACCCCTGCACTATATGACTGTTGGTGTATAAGCCAAAATTATTAGTCAAGGTGATTATTACACGTTCCTTTTCACTGTGTCTTACTTTACAACACTTATTTAAGTATCACTAAATCACTGCTTTGTGCCATTTCACAGAATCACAGAATAGTTGTAGCAGGAGGGTATCTCGAGAGGTCATCCAGCCCAAGCCTCTGCTCAGAGCAGGACCACCTAAAGCAGTTTGTTTATGGCTGTGTCTTATTGGTTTTGAGTGTTTCCAAGGCTTGAGACTTCACAACCTTGCTGGGTAACCCATTTGAAGATTTGACCACACTTACAGTAAGAAGCTTTTTCAAATGTTTTTAATGTTCAACAGGAATCCCAACTTTTTTTCTGTAAAGTTGCTTTCCAACCAGTCAGCTCACAGCCTATCCTGCTGCATGGGATTATTCTTCCTAAGGTGAAGAAGGACTTTTGTATTTTCCTTTACTGAACTTAATGAGATTCCTGTCAGCCCATTTCCACAGCTTGTCAATGTCCCTCTGAATGGCAGCACAACCACCTGGTCTATCGTCCATTTTACCCCCTTTGGTATAGCCTGCAAACCTGCACTCAGCTTCATCATCCAAGCCATTAATGAAGATGTAAACCAGTGTTGGCCCCCAGTATTGACCTTGGAGTATTCCACTACTACCTGGCATCCAGGTGGACTTCATGCCTCTGATCAACCCTCCATACCCAGCTGTTCAGGCATTTTTCAGTCCACTCCATTGTTCATTTACCAACTCTGCACTTCATTAAAATTTGCCAATGAAGACATTATTGGAGACAGTGTTGAAAGCCTTACTAAAATCAAGAAAAACAATATCCACTGCTCTTCCTTTACCCACCAAGCCAGTCTTTTTATTGAAGAAAATTCTAAGGTTTGTCATAGAATCATAGATTTTTTTAAGTTGGGAAAAGCCTCTAAGATCATCAAGCCCAAATAATGGTGAGGTGTGATTTCCCCTCTGTGAAACTATTCTGACTACTCCCAGTCATCACTTCCCCTTTATACATTTCAGAATTGTATTCAAAATTACTCATTCCACCATCATCCCCAGTATCACGGTAGGCTGACAAACCCATAGTTTCCCTATCTTCCTTCTTGCCCTTGTTGAACACAGGCGGGACATTTGTTTTATTCCAGTCTTTGGGAACCCTCCCCAGTTGCCATGACTTTTCAAAGCCAATCAAAAATGGCTTTCAGTGACATTAGCCAACAGTTTCACTACTTGCTGTAGATAGTTTAGACTGATGTTGATGAAGACCATGAGCTCTTTCTCTCTTGCAAAATGGAGATGGATTATTACTGATGTTGTCTAGTCTTCATTACCCTACACATAAACATATTTTAAATTATACCATAATTTCCACTGTGTTAATCTTAAAATATCAATGTGGAAAAATCTGTTCTATGAAAACTACAGAAGAGTTTGATATAACATGTATTTGACAGCTAGACTGAATCAAAGTATATAATAATCTCTTCGATTTGGAAAATTTTTAAAATTCTTTCACATGAGAAAATTTAATTTAATTCTAGTAAATATTTTTGCAGAAGGTCAGATGTAACAAGACCTCATTTATATATTTTCAAGAATATGTGTTTGGGTTTGTTTTCAGAAACTTTTGAGCATTACTCAGAGATCACTCGAGTGTCACATTTGCCTTGGAAACACCTGACAAAGTTCCACAGACAGATTACATCCCCATCTTTCTTGGCATTTGGTCTGGTGATAAGGCAGAGTTTATGAGAGAAGTTGCAGATTATGTAGATCTTCTCTACCTGAGCTCCTCTCAGGGCAGTGCATGTTGTCTTATCATGCACTTGCACCAGCCAACTCTGCTTCCAGCTGTCTGCTGTTTGTCAGAGACAGCAGTTAACACAGAATGTGTATCCATCAGCACAGTCACTCTTTTACAGTTTCTAAATGAAAAGACTAGTTTTTAACCCATCAGAATTGAGAATGATGGAAATATTTTAGATATTATTTTCAATTAGATAATGAAAAGCTACCCATGTCACCCTTACAAGTTAATTCTAAACCATGTTTTTAAACAACATTTGTATACAGATTTGCCATAAAAGATAGATGCATTTGGAGTAGTGCTACATGGAGTAGACACTTCCTAGCCATTTTAAAGCTTTATCTTTTCAAAGCTTGTTTAAACATGTTAAATGTTTTTGAGACACAGCTAAAATAATAGCACAGTTGATTGATTACTGATGACTGCATTCTGTAGACAATTAACTTTCAGATAGCTACATTTAAGAGCCATGTGGCATGGCAGGTTACTCTAACTAGTGAAACAGAGAAACAGAGATGTAGTATAGAACATACCTCTCAAATGTGGAGGTAGAAGAAACTGATTTTAGGTCACCAGGGACAGGTAGATGAGTAGAAAGAGGAGATGAAATAATTGTCAGACATACATTTATATTTGAATCAGTATCTATGACATCTAGCCCATGCCTTTTGAAGGAATCATCTCACCTAAATCTCCTGTAAAGGCTAGATTATGTTTATATCTGTCATTCCTGAGAAATGTTTGTCTCACCTGTTCTTAAAGGTTTCCAAGGAGGCAGACTCCTTAAACTTTTAATGCAATCTATTCCAGTCATTAAAATATCCGTTTCGTCAGGCAGTTTTTCTTCTCATCTAAATTTGAATTTGGCTTGCTGCAGTTTAAGTACCAGCAATACTTCTTGCTTTCTCGAGTGAGAGTTATTGAAGATGGGATTCGGCACACTTACATGGTGCCATCTACATGTGGATTCCCATGTGTGATGTATATGTCAGCTCTCATTATAGTTAATTATAAAGTGTGGTTCCTCAGACAATACAGAATGCTCATGTGGGAATGCCCTCCTGGAACATCAGCTGGAGGCAGGACATGTCAAAGCTTTTAAAATAGTCCTGAATTCCCAGGTTTGGTTGATTGATTTAGGCCCTTAACCAATATGATTAACAATACAGTAAACAGAGAGCTGCATTGGTAAAGAGTAGTGTTATTTAAACCTGTAAATAAATAAAAAGTTCAGTATATTGTAGTCTTAACATTTTAAAACCATTAAACAGCAGGTGTTATTTCTGTGGATCACACAGAGAATATTAGGATGAGCAAACCAGGATAGCTGATTCTCTAAGCTTAGCAAAGAAATCTTGCTGAGTTGTGAGACAATCTTTCATTGCCTATCATCTCTGTGTAACTAAAATACTTTCCATATTGTGCCATTTACTAAACTAACAGATTAAAAGTAACTTATGAACTTGAATCTCAACACTAAGATTGGGAAAACGGATCACATTAGTAATTTTAGCACTGTGCAACAGGAAACGCTCTGATGTTGGCAATGTAGAACCCTGAATATTAAAAACAAACAAAGAAATAAAAATTAGCTTGAAATCTGAAAAATTCTGGAGATAAATGACTCTTCTGTAACGAATTTCAGAATTAATTTAGGGAAAAAAATTATGTTAGTTTGACTCTTAGTTTGAAGTGATATAAAAACTTAGAGAAACCACAAAGGCTTCAAAATCATTGGTTCCATAAATTGCCTTATTTCTTTGATAGTTTTGAAGATCTGTGCCAAAATTTGACTGTATACGTATCTTTAAAACATGATATTGAAATAAATTTGCATTTAGTGCAATTAGGCTATCCTTCTAAATTCTTAACAATATTTGGTATATGCTATAATGGGTTTTAATAATACTATATTATTTTTGAGTTTCTGCAGTGTCATATTAACATAAAAAAACCCACAACATAATTTATAATAGAGTAGAATAAAAGTTTGCATTTTTAACAGGTCATAGAAGAGAACATTTTAAATTCATGGAAATGACTTATGGCCTTTTCAAAACTCTCCCTTCCCATGGATCTTTCCCATGAATGTCAGATATCATATATGTTGATCTACATTGCTGTCATTGCAAATTTACCCTCTTTATTTCTAAGAATTTTTCTCCTTTCAAGGTTCCATTGTCTAATCAAATCTGACTTGCTAGTTTAGTAGCGTGTGCTCTTGCTGAGGAGCACATATACAAGAACAGTGAGAACAGGCTGATTAAATTGTTAAGCAGGAATCTTTTGTTACATAACTAATAAAATATTTATGAGCAAGATACCACTACTTTACACAGACCTTGTTAGACTCTTACAGTAGATTAACAACAAAGTGTGAAGAACTCTGTTTTGAATAAACAACAATGATGACTTCCCAAGATAATTGCTTCATCCAGCCTGTGCCCAGCATGCACAGCACAAGATGTTTATTTATCTGAAGCTGCTTCCCATAGAACCTCACAGAATTGTGTTTAGGTGCTAATTTCAAACACTGGATTGTAAAGACAAGCTAACAAGAAGGATTTGGGTTGTGGCTGTTCAGCTGCCATGAATACAGAACAGCACAGGTCACTGGTAACCAGCTGAACTCTGCTGCTGAAAGGACAGAAATAAAATAAACAGTGCTGATGCTACTGACTTACCTCATTGGAAATAATGGTGTAGTTGGTGTCAAGACATTATTTTAAATATCAAGCAGACTGCAATCTCTGTGAGGCATAAAGTTCAGGAAATGCAGAAAATATATTCCATGTTATACCTATTTTAGCATAAGATCTTGTAAAAATAATTCTACAGAAAATCACCTTGAGCAGAATGAAAAGGAAAAGTAGATCTGCATGGTGACATCTTTTCCAAAAGTAAGCTACTTTTTTTTTCTACTTTTAAGAAGATTAATTACAAAGAATATACTAATTTAAGAAATATTAGCAGTGCTGAAAATGTAAAATACATTAGTCTTAAATATTATAAATTTCCAAGTAAAATGAAACACAAGTGTTTCCTTTTACCTCTTAGCTTTCAGTTTACTCATTTTACATTAAAATATTATGACTCAAAATCATGTATACATGTAAGGACTTGATTTTGATGGGATTAAGATTTCAAATTATGGGAATCAATAAACTTCTTCTGACTGTCACTGCACGTAAACTGACAGAGTTTTGGATAAGAAAGTCTGTAGCAGAAGACGTGACTTTAGCTTTTCATAAAGGTAGAATAAGAAAAATGGAGCTTGTTTCTTCTTTTCTCACTTTCCAGAGAAAGGAGGAAATGCAGGGACACTTTCACCTTTGAGATTATTATTTCATCTTCTGGGTGTCCCTCTAACACTGGAGGCAATGTTTATTCAGAAATGAATGCTCATGTGGGAAAGATTACCACCTCTCAAGTTAACCCAGAGTAAATGGAAGAGTTTGAATTGGTTACTGTATGCTAGAAATTTCAGAATCACAAGCAAAATATTTTAAAAATAATATTATTTCTGAGACAGACAATCCCTCAAAAGTCTATGTCCAATGAACTTTTGATGACCATGATGTCGACATGCAGAAATAATCAAGCTTTCAGCACAGCTTCAATTCCCTTGCAGCCCAAGGCAGCTAAAACACACCCCTGAGGTAGACCCTTCATTACTGGATTGCAGGCCCAAACTGGTTTTCTGCTTTTTACAGCACAATGGATCTTTCACTCTTTTGTACCTAAGGGCCTGAAGGCAATTAGAGATGTACAGGTACTTTCTCAGTCTGTTGCTGGGGAAACATAGACTTGGAGCCATGTAAACTGTCACAGAAAACAAATCTCAATCTCCCCCTCTTAATTTACTGAATTAAATCGCTGCAAAGAGAGAGAATTTCACCAGTTTCTTCATGGAAAGGCAGTGCTGGTCTTGGCCTCCAGTCTGAATATAGAGAGGACCTTTGAGCATGAATAGGTGAAGGGAACTCCACGTTATCCTTCATACCGAAGCCTGGTAGGAGCAGGAGACCTTACATGCCAATATACTTCATGCTTCCTGCTCTAGGCAGATCATTTTTAATTTGGGTCAATCTTGGACTGGCAGAAGAAAGACCACGTCTTCCTATGCATTACAAAAAGAACCAAAACTTGGGCCTGCCTACTGCTCTGATGTTAATAATCTAAATCAACCATGCCATAACACAATACTTAACTTTTCTGACATTTAATGTGAAGTCAGAGAGACAAACATACGGTGAGGGACTATTTTAAACTAATTCTTTTGTACTATATGTTTATTTTTCCACTTCTTTTATATGAAAATCTTTCTTTCAGAGATATAATATTAGCAAGATAAAAAAGAAACCAGTTAAAGTTAAAATTAAGTGAATTTCTTTGTGTTTAGCTTTCTATAAATATAGAGAATAACTTACAGCTCACAGGATGCTAAAATAAAATAAACACTGAGACTGAAAATCCATGAATCATAATGTATGAGCTGGAGTACAAGGAGGCATGTTTATTCCAAGTAAAGAATTTATTATATGAGACTGATGTCCAATTAAATTAAAAAAATAACATTAAGTTTGAAATTGCTCTGCTTAATACTTACCACCCCCTGCACAGTGTATTGTTTAAATATGTCAGGGCAGAATAAGCCATTAAATATTTATTAGTAAATTCAATCATGGCAAATTATTTCCCCCTCATTCAGTGTATAATAGTACAGCAATCAAGCTTCTTTTGTTTCACAGTAATCACTGCATCAACAATCTGTAATCATATATAAAGCTTCTGAAAAATTAGAGGAGCAAAGAAAGAGACATCTCTTTTGGTAACTAGTTCCCCTTCATTTATTCTGAACAATTAAAATACCCATATACATTAACAAGATGGAACACTCTGAGACACAGGTCTCTAGTAGCAAGCACTGGAAACTGCATTACATTTGCTTGTTTTAGTTTGTGGGTGGAAGTACATTTATTATTTTTCTTTATGACTAAACTGCCAACACGCTAAGAGAGTTTTTAATGTTGTTTATTCTTCCTCAAAAGTGAGATTGACTACATGGTTTAGAAAGAACTTCAGGTTTCTTTGCATTTTTACTTCAATAGAATAAATCTTAGAAAAGATTTTGCTTAACTTCAGAAAGCCACAAATTCTTTTGGAAAAACAGTTTGCTTAAAAGCCGCACAGAGTTTTAGCTCACAGAGAGCCAAATATCTGAAAGCCAGAGAGAGATAGAAGTTGGCATTTACTATCCCATTACTGAGCTGGATCATCTTCCCATCCTGAGCCAGTAAAAAGCCAAGAATACTTTGAACACCAGGTGTTTCAGGTACTGCTTAGATGCCAACACATGGCTAAACATAAAGGGGGCTATAAAATAGATAATGTTAACAATAACACTAATAACAACAATAGCATCAAAAATATAATTAGGGATCAACAAAAACCACCAACAACAATATGATTAATACTCCATGGACAAGTAGAATTTGTGAAGAAACTTTTACTGTGAAACGTATGTTGTCCTTTCCTTAATATAAAAAGTTCATGAAAAGAACTCCTCTAATATGAGTATGGTTAAGTAAATTGTAAAATGTGACACATATCCCTTGTAAGGTGATTTACTTGCTTCTCTGATACTTGCTTTTCAATTTTCTCCTTGATTTACTTCTTCCTTTTGTATCTAGTCAAAATCCATATTTTAAGTTTCTGAAGGCAAGGAGTTTCTTTTTAGCATCTATCACACAGGGGTCTGGATTGGTATTAGTAGGTGAAATAGTAATTCAAAGAAATAATCTTTTTTTCAGGATTTAATCTCTGGAGTTGCTCATCATAACCCTGTTCCACCACAGAAGCTGAAGCACAAAGGATGGGAATTTTCCCATTTTCCTATGTAAAAGTCACTATTCAAGGACAGGATTGTGAAACATCTAAGATATCTCCATTGTTGTGGACTTAATATGAAAGGCACATGAAAAAGCAAAACCTTACAAGGTTGTTATTTTTTTTCAGCAGTACAAGTAAAATGAGATGTGTTAAACTAACCCAGCGTAAAAACTAACTAGTTTTTACAGTTCATCTTTCTTTGGCCATGCAATTTGTTCAGCTCACTTTTCATGGTATTATAACTTCATGCAAAGCAAATGTAAGAATTTTGATAGAATAGCAATGAAACACAACTAAACAAGGTCAAGATTACATTTTGTCACACTATTTTTCAGAAAACTGAGTTTTATCCACATTCAATCTTTCTTCTTCTAATTTTCCTAGTCGATAGCCTGGTTTTACCACTTGAAATACCGGAGCACATCTTTTGCGTAATACCTCTGCCCATAAACCTTTAAAATAAGAATAAATTATTTTAAACAAGCAAGTGAAAGAACAAAGGAGAACTTACATTGGAACTAATTAAGCAAATGAACAGTAAGTCATTCTGTGCTGTGGCAGGCTCAGTCGGAATAGGAGGCTGGACATGAGCACTTCCAGCTTGCTTCAGTACCTGGGAATCATCCCAGCTATGTTTCCACTCTATTAGCACTCTGCTTCTAATATAGCTGCATTTCAGGTTACTTCTACTACTACAAATGTTTTTAAATCTCTTCAGCTCAGCTCTCAACTACATGATGGAAGATGATAGCAAATACCCACTTCCACTCACATCTATGTATTCCCATTCTAATTAACTGTCTTGGGCAACTGTGACTTCAAACAAATATTTTTTTCTTGTTTTCCCAGTTGATCAAAAGATTCATAATTTATAAAATATCTGAAGAAAATCTTTCAGACTATATGAATTCAAGCCATAAGATATCACGGTCAGCCTCATGTGTGTCCTGGATCTCTAAAAGGTCTCAAGGAGAACTCCAAAATTCCACCTTAAAAATAAGTGGTTATTGTTGCAAATCTTGTTTATAACAGACAATAAAGACATTTTTTTCAAGCTGTGTCCACTTCGATCTCTTGAATAATTTCCCATCTTTTAAGATTAGCTAGAGGGTTTATGTTTTTTTAAATTATTTTTAAATATGGGTCTAGAACAAAGATAAAGAATAATAGCAAAATAGAATTTTATTGGGAACCAAAAAACCTCCCCTGAGTAATTAAGTGCCTTTATTCAGTTCAAGGGTGAAGTAAGAGACATTAAAACTCTGGGAGATCAACACTGCAGTTTTGTTCACACAGACTCATTGAGCCTCAGGCTCACTGTTGTTATAGACACTTTCAACCCTGCTCAGTTTGTGTTTTGTTTAGTTAATTTAACAGATGTGCATAGCTTGCAATCATGATTTTGTAGCTATTGTACTTTTTAATAGTCTGGAAAGAAAATAAATGATGGTGGGTCACTCCATCCTTGGGCAAGTTAGATAAAAATTTGACCATGTGAAAAAATGGTATTCCTTCTACTAGCAAACCCAAAATGACAAATATTTCTTCTTGACATTCTTCTTCTGCCCCTTTCAAAACTATGCAATGTTCAGGAAAAGATTGACTTTTTTAAACCTTATTTCAGATTTTAAACCATTCTCACATTTTTGCAAGAAAGGAAAATCAAAACTTCTTTTTTTACTGAGCAGCTCTCCACACAAGCAGGGGATGTTCAATCTTATTAGTGTTCAAATACTGTTAAAGCACAGAGAAGGGTTTCCTGCAGAAATGAATCGCTACATGTTTTTCCTTCAGACAAGGCCAAGCCTTGTCAGTATTTGTTAGTTTTCCTCATTGGGATGCTGTGTATTTTTAGTTTTGCTCTAGTAAAAACCAGTACGTATCTCTAAGGCATATTTTTGTCAGGATATTCTGATTTTTGGAACCTGAGTATTCCAGTGGTCTTCTATCCTCTGGCTGCAAAAATATCTAGCTGTCTGTTTTAAAACCAGCAGGACCACTATCCCGTGTCTTAAAACCTTCGACACTTGAAATATATTTGTGAAGCTTCAAAGCATCCAAGCAAATGCAAAGTGAATATAAAAAAGCCATCTCATAAAATTTCTTTTTTGACATATACCAAGGTCATCAAATATTCAAAAAGCAAGAAAGCAAAATAAATCAACATCATGATTTAAAATGATGGCTTATGTCATTTAACAGAAACATAGGAGCAATGCAGTATCTCTGTCCATAAAGCCATCAGTGGGCATTAAAGGAATGTGCTTCCTTGGAAATGCATTTCTATTGATCTAAATGTCAGAGTGTGTGTTGATTAATAACTCATTTCATCCTTAAACTTTTCACTAAAACACATGCTGTAAATTAGACATACAAGCATACCCAGGAGACCCTCTTTACTAAATCAGTGACTGCTAACTAATGACTTTAGCAAATTAAAATTGCGTAAAAAGAGGAAAAAAACCCAAATTGCACAGCATTTCCATAGTTTGTCATTCCTTCCTGATCTAGCCTTTAAACATTTGTTTAACTGATGAGGCATTTCAGGCAGGAGGAGAGTTGCTGTCAAGGCCAGTCTGGCTGGACATGGCAGCACCCATCCATCCTGACAGAAAGCTGCTGGGCTCTGACCACATCCTGCTTCCAGCAGCTCTTCCTCACTGTGTTTTCCCTGACTCTACTCTATCATTTTCCATCTTCTCATGAGTTCCCATTTCCAGCCTTCATGTGGTTGTTGCTTATCAGTTTATAAATTCTTACTCTTGTGTTACTGTCTAACCCTTTCATGTCATTTTTAAGGCTTAGAGAAAAGTCATTTGATGACCTATATAAAAACTACTGAGAAGAGGGGCACAGTGAGATAAAGCCTCTCCTGGCCTTCCTAGGGGGCACAGCCAACTCTGTTATGGTGCAACCTCTGGTGAGATTTTTGGGAAACAAGTGTGGGAGAAAGGGCTGTGAGTAACCTTGTCTGGGGTCTCCTAATCTTGGTTGCATTAGAGTATCATTTGAAGAGAGAGTCACTGGTTTTGTCACTGAACCACAGATGACTGCAGATGGATGAAGTTTTCATGGTGATAAACAGGAAAGAGTATTATGTGAATGGCAGTTCCTTCTGCAGCTCTTGTGATCACACCAAAAACAATTGGTAACTATTTGTCATCAGCATTGCGAATATAGGATAAATGTCGAGAGATTATCTGATTTAACCTTCCCTGTTAAAGCAGGTTCACATGTTCTCAGACTATCACTGGCAGAAGATTATCTTTTTAGAAATCTGCTATTGATGTTCCATGACACTCCTCAATAATCTGTTCCAGCGCTTTAGTCTTTTTATAACTAGCATTCATGTTTGACAGAACTTTACCTAAAAATGTCTTAAGTGCCCACTGTGTTCATTAATTCTAGCTTTATTGTCCAACGACACAGTAGATACATTGCACATCAGTATCCTCTGTAAAGAGCTTTTTGTGTACTGGAACTACACCAAAATCATCCCCATTTTTTGTTAAAAGACTTCAAAAATTCCTTTAACGTTTTTCACAAAATGTGTTTAACAGCCTCAGCATTGTCACTCATATTTTGCGAGCTACTGCTGATTTGGCTTTAATCTTCTTAAAATAACATTTATAAAACCAGACAAAATGCTCAACATGAAGCCTAAGAAGTTCCAGATAGAAGGGAACCATTAGTTAATTTTCTACATCTACCTTTTTTGTCTTGCAAACAGAATAGCCCAGAACAGAACTTGACTTCCTTTCTTAAAATGATAGATATGACAGATATTTATATAATAAGCCAAAACCTTGCCCTTGGCTGATGGGGTGGCTTTTTTTTTTAAATGTCCAAGTTTCAGAAGCTAACTTTTTGGTTCTTTGCAAGTTATTTTCTATTCTCACTCTCTCTGAGTTTTGATTTATTTTTTTTAGTGATTATGGATAGTTTTACCAATTTATCTAGTTTGTGTTTTCTTCCAAGCTTTCCATGTTTTCCTTCAATTTTCAACAATAATTTTGATGTAATTGTGGAATTAAAGAATAATTTATGTCGGAAAATACTTCTGCTCCCATCTCTTTCTCCAGAAAGAGTATTTTCAAAGTTATATGGGGTTTATCAGGGTCAAGTAAAGTTGTGAATAAATCCAAGGATGGAGATTCCACAACCTTGCTGAGCAACCTGTTCATTTTTGTCCATGTTTATTGTGAAAAAAAATCCCTTATATTAAAACGGAATTACCTTTTTTCAGCATGAGTCCTTGTTGTTTTTTAACCACGATCAGCAACCAAGCACCAAGACAGCCTCTCACTCACTCTCCCACCAGCGGGATTGTGGAAAGTATCAGAAGGGTAAAAGTGAGAAAACTCGTGTGTTGAGATAAACACAGTTAATAGGGAAAGAAAGAGCTGCATATGCAACCAAAGCAAAACAAGGAATTAATTCACTGCTTCCCAAGGGAGAGCAGATGTTCAGTCATCTCCAGGAGAGCAGGGCCCCATCACACATAACGGTGACTTGAGAAGACAAACACTACCCCTCCAAACCTCCCCCATTTCTCCTTCTTCCCCCCAGTTTATATACTGAGCATGATGCCACATGGTCTGGAAGGTCCCTTTGGTCAGTTGGGGTCACCTGTCCCAGCTCTGTCTCCTCCCACCCTCCCAGGCACCCCCAGCCTCCTCACCAGCACAGCCATATGAAAAGCAGAAAAGCCCTTGGCTCTGTGTGAGCCCTGCTCAGCAATAACAAAAACATTTCTATGTTATCAACCCAAGTTCAGCACAAATCCAAAACATCTCCCCATACCAGCCACTGTGAAGAAAATTAACTCTATACCAGCCAAAATTAGCACAGTCCTTCAATTGTCCATCTCTTGGAACAATCTGACTGTAACTAGATACAATCTTATTCTATTAGCTAAGTCATTAATGAAAACAATTGGATAGAACATGGTTCATCCCAGATCCATCTGATATCTCTTGAAATATTCTTCTATTTTCTAATAAACATTTGGTTAGATTTTTTAATCAGTTGCACATGAATGTAATATATTGGTATTTTGGTCTTAAGGATACAGTATAGGGAAGTATCAAAGAATTTGCTGATATATCTCATCTGCTTTTTCACTTAACCAGAAAATCAGTTTAAGTTTGAGTGTAGTTAAGCTTAAAAATCCATGTTGTTCTGGTATTCTTGGAAGTTTAAAAAGGTATATTGGTTTGTCAGATGGTAGAAAGTTCTGAAACCCCAAGCCCTCTTTTATTTTATTTCTTATTCTGAAGACCCCCTGGACATCTCTTGTTCTTTATGTGTTCTCAAGGAAATAGCTCAGTGGTTGTTGAATAGCTTAGGTTTTTTGAGGCCTTCTGGGTCTGACCGTGAATAAAATCAAACTAAAATAAACGGTTCCTGCCTTTCATATTTTTTTCCTTAGGAATATGCTAAGTTTCAGGCCCTAATTTCATTTATTTGCTGGTTTATAAAAATTAAAAGGTAGAAAGCTATAATTATTGCTGCCTTATCTGTGAAATGCCAAATTTGCTTTCCATCCTAGTCCCATCATGGAACTCATTTCTCTTTTTATATTTTTATGGAAACTTTCATTTTAATGCTTCTATTTTTCTTATCTATAACCCATGTTTCCTATTGTTAATTTTCATTTTAGTCCTACCTGATGGGTTTGGTTTGGGTTTTTTTTATTTCTTTGTTTTCCTTGTATTTGTTTTGATTATGAAACTTTTGTTCTAGTTTTTGCAAAATATCTTCTTTCTTTCTTTCATGTACTTAAAATTTTTGGTGAAATCATTAGCTTCCCTTTTTCTTTTATGCCTCAGAATGTCTTAGAATATATAGATTGATTTTCTGCCTTTAGTAGCACATATTAAAGATACAAATTCACCTTTTGTTCCTCAGAATATCTTTCCCAAAGATCCTTTCTACTAATCCCTGTATATACTGAATTCTGTTCTTTCCTTTTTCTGCTTTCATTCTTTCCTATTAGTCTCAAATGCTATAACTCCATGGTCACTTTCTTATTCTTAGACATTCTCTGAGGTTTTGGTAGTAATTACTTTTAACATTGAGTAGTTAACCTGTTACAAGCAGATAGAGGAATGTCATCAGCTTGAGAGTGAGACCTTGTAAATTTGGTGGAACATGAGTTTCCATGGATGGATCAGTTAAAATGTCCCAGCAGCACTGTTAGAAATGTAACTCTTTCTTCTCATCCAGCTGACAAATAGATTGCCAAATTTGTTTCAAAACTGTCAGTGATGCTTCTTTTACCAGATTTTGCACTGTATAATCCAAAGAATTGAAGCTGATATTCTGCATGCAGAAATATATTCTGCATGCTGATAACTTTCATGCAGAAAATTACACAGTTAGCTTCACATCTCTAAATAGTTCAGAGAGAAGGAAAGACATGTTGAGAAGAATAGAAAAATGCTTCTCCCTCCAAATTTAGTTTCTGAATTTTCTGATTGGGGAAGTGCTTCAGTGGAAGATCTGACATTAATCAAGCTAGTGTACCTATCTGTGGATTGCTTATGCAATCACTGCCAGGCTATATTGCATCAGCTGCTTGAAGGTATGAAACAGATGCAAATACACAAAAACATATGCACATTCATTTGTCTTTCTTAAAGCATGCACTTGGCCTAGACCTAGTAAGGTGCACAACAATCCTTGCTGACATTGGGTGCAAGTCTAAATAATGATTTAAGTTGTATGAGCCTAATTCTCTATTACTTTTGACCTTATCACTACTAGTAATCATTTAAAGGACGATTAGCCATCACAAGTTGAAGTAGTGGCTACTTCTCTCTGAGTTAAATTGTCCTGAGTATGAGTGAATTTTTGGCAGTGCAGGATCAGTTGCACAATGGGTGTACTCCATAGGCATTACTTAGATTTCCTAGTTCATGGTTGTGTGACGAAGCAGAGTGTGAAAAATAAAAATCACTTTGGACATCACTGCAAAACTAGGCATTGCAAATGGTACATTTCAGCTGGATTTTGCCCTGATGCCAAGCGCTTGATAATTCCAAATTCTCACTGGGTATTTTGTATTTCTGACCCAAAGGAACAGAGCTCAAGCCTTTTCTCCTGTCAAGCAGGTCTTGGAAAGTGGACTTCAGTAAGTTTGAAGTTAGTGCTCTTATTAAGGCTGTCTAATTCTTTAACAAATAATTTAAAAAACCATGTTTATGAGACCTATAATAGGTCCTAATAACAATTTCTTCTATAGACGTGTCACATTCTCTCTCTACATCAGACAAAATCCAAGTAACTGTAGCTGTACTCTAAAACCAAGATTACAGTTGAAGTCTATATTTTCACAGCAAGCAGCTTCTCACCTTTGAAAACTACAGACACCTTCATGAAGCTGCATTTGCATACTCTTATCTATGCAAATCTGTTGTTAAGTTTATGGCTTAAAACAAAGATAATCCATCCTCCCTAATTATCAGGCTGAGACACATCAAATGCAGAGGTCATATGCCCCACCCAAGACATATTTTTCTGATTTAAAACAACTGGTAGAAATTCAGCTTGATGACTGATAATATATTTTCAAGATAACACTTTATCAAAGCATGACAGCAGCTGTGAAATCTCAGAGTTTCCCCTCTCTCCTCTATGACACCTTGATAAGGCAATTACAGCATAATTACCTTAACAAGTGGCATTACAGGAAATTATTGTCATTCTCCTGTTAAAATAACACATAATCATCAGCAAGTGTATTCTAGCATCCCCAATCAGCATCTGATTAGCTGAAGCTAACTCAGAAAAGAGTGTAAGAGGTGGGCAATAATTGACAAGTTACAAGAAAAGGGTAAAATATACCTGCGTGTATCTCTCTCTCTCTATATATATATGTATGTATATATATATATTCACACACTTGTGTATATGTATATTTAGACTTCATTGAGCATTTAAGGTAGCTGTTTATCTGATCACTTCCAAACCAGGCTTCCAAGTTTTTATTATTATTTTGCATGAAGACAGAAAAGCATAAATGAGACTATCTAAAAATAGTCAGGCAAACAGCCAGCTTATTTTAGAAATGCATGCCTTATTCATATTTAAATGGCCATATTTGTCAACCTGCTTAAATTTCTCTGTATTTCCTACAGCTTTTTTGTTTATCATGTCAATTCCTTCGAGGTTGATAGCACCTTGCAATTTATATCATTATGGTCTATGATACCACTTCCAGGTTCACGTTACCTTCATAAAACTGAATTATAGAACCTACTTTTTTTTCCCGTCAGTTGTTTTCTTGGGTACAACTCTACTGGGCTGCACTCGGAAAGATCATTAAAAATTGCGGTTTCACCCATCATGTCCTAAGCTCCATTTACAAAGGTGATGGAAAATAACATTAACCATTACAATAGGTGTGTATTCTAATTCTACTAATCATAAAATTCCATTCATTCAATGTGCAGAAAACATTTTCTTCTACATTATATACTTCCTTCTTTTAGTCAGAATACCTTCACCCAGGCCCCAAAAAGCAAACCTCACACCATGATGATCAATGTAATGTTATAAATGCTTGTTCTCTAAAAGCCAACTAAAGGTCTCAGGCTCTGAACACGTGTAATCCAGAATTAATTTCCATACTTTAGCTATAATCAAATTGAGCAAAATAGGAAGGCATAGCACATACCACAGCAGCATGATTTTATTTAAATTGCTACATGGCTCTTATGTTTCAGTGTGCATTTGTTATATGCACTCACACACATGGTCAAATGAGGCAGAATCTGCCTTTGTAGGTACCCAAAGGCTTTAAGAATCCCCTCAGTCCAAGGCTGTGTTCCTCACTGCTTGGCTTAGTGAGTTCATGACACTGGAATGACTCTACCTACAGTAGTCACTGCAAAATCAAGCCAGAAGGGTTGCATTTTGCACAAAGGATCTGCCACAGGAAGAGATAGCGCATTTTTTTTCATTCACTTTCATAGCGATAGAGCCTTCATTCAGTGTAAAGTAATAGTAATCATAGCTAAAACACCAAACAGCTGAGAATGGTGTGGCCAACAGAACCACAGCAGTGATTATCCACCTATATTCAGCACTGGTGAGGCCTTACTTCAAATCCTGTGTTCAGTTTTGGGTCCCTCATTACAACAAGGACATTGAGGTGCTGGAGCATGTCCAGAGAAGGACAATGGAGCTGTGAAGGGTCTGGAACATAAGGAGTGGCTAAGGGCACTGGGGTTGTTTATTCTGGAGAACAGGAGGCTCGAGGGAGACCTTTTCACTCTCTACAACTACCTGAAAGGAGGTTGTAAGAGATGAGTGCCTCTTTTCCCAGGCCACTGGAATAAGAATAGAAGAGGAAATAACCTCAATTTTGGCTAAAAGAGGTTCAGGTTGGATATTAGGAAAAAATTCTTCACTGAAAGAGTGTTTAAGCACTGGAACAGGCTTTCCAGGGAAGTGGTGGAGTCACCATCCCTGGAAGTGTTCAAAAAACAAGCAGATGTGGCACTTCATTGTGTTGTTTAGTCAGCATGGTGGTATTTGGTCAAAGTTTGGAGTTGATGACCTTGGATATCTTTTCCAACCTTTATGATTCTATGACTCTTAAACTGTGTGCTTGAGACTTGTCCACTTCAGGTATCTAAGCACTCAATGGGATAAAGCTCTGCAAATCTACCAGCATCTCTGGGTTATCATTATGTGTTACAGGCTCCACTTTGACAAACTGAGTGCCTTCCTATCTGATAGACTGATTTTCCTGTTACTGTGCTTGTATGTACAAATCTTCTTCTGCATCACTTACTGTTTTGCACAGGCCTAAATATTATGAGAGAGAACTGTATTTCACCATGAGGTCTCAACAGGGACAGGCCCTGCAGTGTTTTAAGAGTTAGAGGTTAGGATTTAAGAGTTAGAGGTTAGGATTTACCTGTCAGTGAAATGACATCTAATTCAAGTCACTCATTAAGATTTGATGAGAGGTAGGAGGAGGCAGATAGGCGTCTCTCTGAGACATCTGCCTTGGGATGAGATGAACTACTAAAAGGCTAAACTTCAGCAAGGAGAGGTGCATTTTATCATAAGTCACTATTTTTTTTTTTTTCCTATGACTGACTTAGACTATAGGGAAAAAATTTCTTTCTGAAGACAGAAAGTGAAATACAGGAGATGGTGGTTGTCTTACATCTCAGAAACTGAGAGGTTTATTCCTGGTGCCACAGAGCTGAAAGAAGTGAATGTGAGAAATGACTTCTACTTCCCATGATACTGCCTGCATATTTCTGTGAGTAGGGACCAAAGTGTTTGCAAATGCACCAAGCAAAACTACACTTGAAGAAAAAAGGTGAATGCTGTTTCTTGGGGTATTTTCAGTGAATCTGAAACATGATTCACTGACAAAAGTATTCCTGGCTAAAAGAGATTCTAATTTTAAGTTTGAAAACACATATTTAAAAACTCAGTAGCAGGTAGAATTATTTTAAGTGCTCCTCAACAATAGAACCTAAAAATCATTCTCCTTACAACAGTGTTTTAACTATCAGTTTGGGAAAGGAGAGTGCTCCCCAAACCAGTGAGTCAAGTTTTCTTGTAAATGTGAATGTAAGGGCTAGCAATGTTTCTGAATTTGCTCTTGTAAGAGATTTTTTTTTTTAATGGAGATTGCTTGTTACTTTGCTCTTGTCAAAATAAACATCAAAATTTTAAAGGACAAACCATCCTGTTTAGAATAAAGAATGCAACTGCCCATGTATATGTGGTAAACTGTGTGAACAAAAGTGCAGCTGGTGAGAAAAATTATGCAAAATTGATGGTGTCTTTGGAAGCTCCAAGTGAAAAATTTATTAAATATGATCCAAGGTCATAGCTTTCTATGTAGAAAGAAAATGAAACCAATACAGAAAAGAACTTTGTTTGTTATAAAGCACCCTGTATTTAAAATGAATGTGCTTTCAAATAAAAGCTGTTACAACTAATTGTTAGTTAGAAGCCTGTCCTATCTCCATTTTGAGCAACTTTCTGTTATATTTCTTAGTGAAATTTAAAAAAAAATAATTTTCACAGAGAACAAATGTTTCAATTTCTTCCAAAATTGTCAACCCATCTCTTTTCTCCCAGAAAAAGCTGATTAAAGATTCCTAGACAGAAGGCTGTAACTTCATCTATTCTATAAAATTCTGAGTTAATGAGAAATTTTACGAAAGCTAACTTCCTTTAATGCCTACTTAGCAACCTTCCCCAACTTTGCAAAAGCCCATCTATGTAAGATCCACCTGATTTGAAATATCTGGCTTAAGTGAGGTCAATATTTTGTGTCCCTTGCTGGGAAACAGGATAATCTTATTTTAACATGCACAAGATTGAGAAATAAATTGTAGGGTAAAGGTATACAGGTAAGTGTGAGAAAGAAAAGTGAGGCTGTAGTAGAGGAGAGTTGTCTGTATATATGTGGAATGAGAATGGGAACAATCCCACACAGTTAAGTAGATCTGGAGGCTCATGTGAAAATAAGGTTTAGTGTTTACCCCTAGATCTTCTTTCACTGAAGGATCACTCAAATGAAAAAAGTTAAGGCATGATGTTGGAAAAAAAAATCTATTAAACCTTATGTAAAAGAGATTAGAATATAAGGAAAATACACCTTTTTCAAAACTGATGTTCTGTCCCCTTTTAAAACCAAATTTGCTGTTATTGAGTCATGGACATTTGAGTCAATTAAATCTGTTTGCTTTGATGAGCAATCCACCACATACACCTACTGAAAAGCTATTTTCATTCATGGGCAGCATCAGCAATGTAATTATAACTCCAAACACATATCCAGATTTCTTTACCCATGTGATTCCATGATCCGTGTTTCAGAGATAAATAACTCTATTATTGTTGGTATTATTTTCAAATAATAAAATTAATAAAATGCAGTTCAAAATGAACTGCAGAAGGAAGTTTGTAATATATTTTTATGATGAGCCCCTCTAACTGAAAAAATATTATCGGGATCGATAGGGCTGTAGACAATTTAAATAGGATTAATTAAATTTTCAAGAACTTTTGCTATCAGAAACTTCAAGCTGCTTTGTATTACAAAGTTATTACTACATAAGTTTATTTTACTTTTAGTCTTCAGGAATACTTTTTCTGGGGTGAAACTGTCACATACATGTTTTGAATAAAAGGTCTGGATTTGGATCAAGACAATCAAAATGATGAGTGCATATAAGGATCTGGTTGTAATCAGTATTGATATGAAGATGAGCTAGGTTTTGTTACACAGCTAAATTTTTACCGTGTAGAGTGTGACATCATGACACAAAATAAGATAAACAGTAAAGACTACTAAAAGTAATACGTCTTTAACCAATAATTAGTCTTTGCATAATAAATAAATGCCAATACTTAAAAACCCAGAGGCCTTTCTGCATAATAAACTGTGGTTCAATGTCAAGGAGAATTGTCACTTAATGGAGTAACATCAGTTATAATTTATATTGTAGCATAGAAAATGCAATAATGCATACTCTAATTTAAAGAATGTTTTTAAAAGTCTATCTATAAAATCACCTATTTTTCTTGTTGCTACTAAGAGGAAAATCATTGGTTCCCTATGAAATGTTTTAATGAATAGCAAAATTTCTTTAACATATGATTTAATAGCTTTGGATATATACTTTTAATGTTGTCTCCATAACAGCTGAAACAAAAAGCCTTTTGAAAAGACTTATGAATCACAAAATACTGTAATAGCCCATTGTGATCTGTGATGAGCTAATATTCTCCATATAATCATGTAAACCTCTGATAAAAACTTAGGAAATGATAAATATATCATTGTGTGGGTGAGTTGGTTGCAATAGGTCATAATGAAGATTTTATTGGAACATATCACCACACTGATGTTCCTTTCATTTGCTGATGTCCATTGCATTCCTGGAGATCAGTGATGTCACTGGTGGAGAGCAGTGGCAAGTGACATTCCTCAGGGGTCGGTATTGGGGCCAGCACTGTTTAACATCTTTGTCAGTGACACAGACAGCAGGATCGAGGACACCCTCAGAAAGTTTGCCAATGACACCAAGCTTTCTGGAGCAGCTTTTCCACACAGTGGAGGGAGGGGATGCCATCCAGAGGGACCTGGGCAGGCTGGAGAGGTGGGCACATGTGAGCCTCATGAAGTTCAACATGGCCAAACACCAGGTCCTGCTCCTGGATCAGGGCAACCCCAAGCACAAATACAGGCTGGGCAGAGAATAGACTCAGAGCAGCCCTGGAAAGGATTTCAGGGTCTTGGTCAACAAGAAGCTCAACATCCGATGATCCAGCAGTGTGCATTTGGCAGCCCAGAAAACCAGTTGCGTCAAAAGCAACATGGGCAGAAGACTGAGCGAGATGATTCTGCCCCTGGGTTCTGTTCTTGTGAGACCCCACCTGGAGAGCTGCATCCAGCTCTGGGACCCCCAACATAAGATGAAGGTGGATCTGTTGAAATGAGTCCAGAGGAGGCCCTGAAGATGATCAGAGAATGGGAGCAACTCTCCTAGGAGAGAACAGATGGGAAGAGTTGGGGCTTTTCAGCCTGGAGAAGAGAAGCCTCTGGGGAGACCTTATAGTGCCTCCCAGAACTTAAAGGGAGCCTACAGGAAAACTGGAGAGGGACTTTTGCCAAGGGCAGGTAGTGATAGGTAAAAGTGTCATGGCTTTAAACTGAAAAAGGGCAGGTTTAGATTAGACATTAGAAAGAAATTATTTTCTGTGAGGGTGGTAAGGCACTGAAACACTGCCCAGAGAAGTGGTGGGTTACACATCCCTTGAGGTGTTCAAGGTCAGGCTGGATGGGGCTTTGAGCAGCCTGGTCTAGTGGAAGGTGTCCCTGCCCATGACAGGGGGTTGGGACTTGAATGTCTCTTCTATCCCAAACCAGTCTATGATTCTATGATTTCAAAGACAACAATACAGTACTGAAAAAAACAGCTGTCAAAATGCTATAGAATAAAATTCTGTCTTACAGTATGTCAAGTATTAACAACATCATGCTACAGTTTGGATTCATGTCACTGTAGAGTAAAAGTATTCCAGGTTTTACTTGTGTAACTCTGAGGTTTTTATAAAATATATATATATGTAAATATAATGTTGCAATAGGAAGCGACGCAGAGTCCCCAGGCAGGTGCAAAGGAGAGCCCTTTATTGCAAAAACCCGGCCTTTTAAAGCAGTAAGCCGGTTGTCAGTTTACACCATTTTAAAGCATAACAAACATGATTCAACCAACCACCACTCACCATGACGTAAGCACGCGATGGTCATGCAACATGTTTTTCTACCCCTAATTCAGCTGTGTCTCTTTCTCACAGTCCTTTTCTACTTAGCCAAAATAACAGGCCTGAGCCATGATTTTACAAAGGCAACAAGGCCTTCATTTTATAAGGTTTTACCTATATTGCAGCAATATAAGGTACATATTTTCTTCCTAACCAAATGTGCAATTGTATTCCATAGATGCCTATTAGCTACCATGTTAAAAATTATTAAATTAGTCATAATTTTGTATTAGCAACTAGGCCATTTCCATAACTCATAATTCATAAGGCTGTTCCAAAATGTGTACAAGTCTACATACTTTATCATGTTCTATTTCAAATATCATATTTTAGTCTATGATGTTTTTCCTTATCTTTTTATGTCCGTCTGCAAATAATACATACAGTACAAACATTCAGCAAACACCAGACTTGCCTATTTTTTTGCACAGCAAAGGAAGATGAAATATCCTAAGTTTTTATTCAGCATAATGTTTATTTCCACTGGCACAAAGGGGTTTTTACATTCATTTCTCCAACACTTTTAAAGAAAACCTTACCGCCTGCATTAGTAATATAATACTGTATGCAATTTCAAAAGAACACATAAAAGGGCCTTTGTGAAAGGGCCTTGTTATTCCAGTGCAATTCTGTAATGGCAGAACAAAAATACCTTGTGTGCTTCAACACAATGCTACAGACTCTCAAACATGCTCTTTTAATAAAGGCAAAATACCTGCTGCTGGAGGAGGTTAAATCACTCTGTGAGCCTCAAATGCTTCAAAACATCTTAATCCCTAAAAACTTAATTGGCTAAATAAGCAAATAATTAAAAATTGAAACCTCCCTCCTGTTCTCCTTTCCCATCTCCCTCTTCCCAAAACAAAGGGAAAAAATTAACTAAGGAAAATTTTAGCTGAAAATGAACAGGATATTTTAGACTGCTAAGTGATGTTTATGGTAAACTGAAAAGACAGAAAGAATAATGAAAGAAGGCATCTGCTCAAATAAAATCTAACAAACAAGATAAAGGTAAGCTCACTACACAAGTTGCTGAATTCTTCATCAGTATATTTTACTAACCTCCATTTGCTCTCTGGATGTATGTATATTATCCATAACATTCAGTAACATAAGTAGTATTTTTCTCACAAATTGTTAAAGAGCCTCAAACACTTTAAACAAGGCATCAAGGTGAATTATGTATCAGGTGAATTGCTCTCATCTAGTCAGTTCTTTCTTGTTATTTTAAGTTATATTTTACATTTTCAAAAAACATATATATCAAGCCATGGGTTCCTCCTACTAGTGGTTTCCATCCACCACCCAGTAATACACACCAGCATTTTGGTGCACAGCTCTGTTTGCAACAGGCTTCACAAAACTACTCATATATTTAAAAAAAGAATATACAGTGAAGGAATTTCACTGAATAAAAAACCCCCACCACATTGACAGACTGTATTTACATCATCCCTACATGGGTGGCCTTATTTTGAGGACTCTTTTTACCATAATTCTGACTGAGCAAAGCTATTGATTTCAAAAACTATCTGTGCAAATAGCAGCAGAAGTCCACAGTTCCTGGGATCTTTCATTCAACCTGCATTGCAACTCTCTTCTTTAATGTATTTCACTTTCTGCTTGATATGAACATCTACTGAACACCCCATTTCAGGCCTTTGCAGCATTAGATGAATCTGAGGATAGCCTAAAGCCTTTCCCTATATTTATGCTGAATCTCTAGGTGTGTTGCATTTAAAAATAGCCACATTAATTTATTTTTTTCATTTTATTCTACATCAACGTATCTCTTAAAGAAAATCACACTTGTGCTTAAATATATAAAGAAAAAGACAGTCTTCCTGTTGAACATCTTATCCATAAATATCCTTTTAAACTAATAGCAGTCTGGTCTATGATTGAAGGCTCATAACTCTTCCTTTTCACTCATGACCAAGTTGCCTTTTATGTGCTTTATCCAGTGCTATTACACGGCAATGGAAAAGCTGTTTAATATTATTGTTGCAAGATCAGAGCTCAGACCTCTAGAATAAATTTTCTTCTTATATATGGAGGGAATGAAAAAGGAAAAGAATAGGCAGTTTTAAAGACCAAATTACATTTCAGCAAGCCTTTATTTCAAACCAAACCAACAAATTAAATTTCATGTCTCGGTTCACCAGTGTTTAAAATGGTTTGCTAATGTGGATTCCCACCTTTACAGGAAGATTTCATAAAGCTAGATTTTGACCTTCAAAAACAACTTAACTATATATATGTGCTTTACAAAATACTGAAATCTTATGCAGAGGAGACTCTGATCAGTAAAAAATCCGGCACAGCAGTACACTGAAGACCCTAAGTGGGTAATGTATTCAAGCAGGACCCAAGAGCTTCAACTAGAAATGGGATACATATCACCTCTCCCTGGGAAGTAGTAAAAAAATTAATATTTCTATTATTTTTGGGATATGTTGATTTTTCCCCATACTTGGAAACCTAGAGAAACCAGTTTCACTGCCTGTTTTCAAGCAGAGTCCTGCCCTAATATCAGAGTTTATGCCATTTATTTTTAACTTCAGAAGGAAGTATGAGCACTCTCTAAAAGGCAACACCTTTAGTCAGAGCACACTGTTAACTGAAATTATGAACAGGTGATAATTAACAATTATCTTTGGTGAAGCATTGTCTGGGGTATTAATATTACAGATCCCAATTCCCCTTGATTGCAAGCTGCTAGGAAATTACATGGATTTTTTTTCATTCTTTTTAGCAACACAATTTTATCTTTGGTGGGATAGTGAAGGATCCTCAAATCATAAATAAGCAAGACCAGATTTTTACAAGTACCATGAAAGACAGACTTTCATGAATGCGTAAATATATTATTAGTTGCAATCCCTTTCCCTTTTTAATTGAATGTGAAGACTTCTGAAAAATTGGCTATTTTCTTGTAAGAATTCAATACTTATTAGTTTATAAAATAGAAGTTGCTACTTTGGTTCTTTTGTTGAGTTTGATCTGAGTTTATAAACAGTTTCTGTTGATAATTTCACTTAGTATAACTTCACCTTATATAGCTTTGTACTTGGCATTTTCTGAAGGCATGCAAATAGAAGAAGCAATTTTGATTCGTAAGAGAATAAATGCTTCTAAATCTTTCAGGCATAGAAGGATAATTGACTTCTAGTTAAAACCAGATAAATGTAGAAAATAATTACATTTTATATGGAAACAATGCTGAAGGACTAACCAGTGTACATATAACAGATATTACCAAGATAGTGATAGAGCAGAAGTACAGAAGAAAATAAATTGATAACCTGAAAAACCCGTTACCTTCTTCCTTCTCTTAGACATGCAGGTGAAATTAGTGGCATGAGCTGTCATGGTAACAGTGCAATCCTTGACCAAGAGGAATATGTGTAGAGATCATTATCTTCATCTCCCTTTCAGACTCACTAAGGAACTATGAAGGCCCAATTAAGATCTTGATCACTCTTTCAGGAGAGTGGAATTTAGTACACAGGCTTAGTCCTATGATCTTGAGGAAACACCCAAGTTGGAAACCCTTGATAATCAATTTAAGAATGGCCAGTTTCCATCAGAAACTCTATATTCAGTTGTTCTGTCTATTAAATAAGTATCCTTGTGTATTGGTTTATAAATTCCTTGGAGAAATTATCCTTTACTGTATGACGACAAAGCACTTGGTATAATGAATTTACACTATCAGTCAGGGCATCAAATATTATAACTGTGCACACTCTTTTGTGAACTATAAAACATACAGGAAATTACTCTTTTAAGCAATCTTAGCAGCCGTAACTTTTGTTCAGCTCAAATGCAGCTCAAATTGACCATATGCACCATATGCAAACTGGTGAAATTGCATCCGTATGCAAAGTGAAATCCTGCTGAATAGTTTGGAATTAGTTGAAAAGACAACCTTAAAAAATGACAACTACTGTTATCATAGATAAAACAGCTTTTATTCCTGAGCATAAAGTCATGTGGTAGGGGTCTTTCTTTTGGTCAGCTGGGGTCAGCTGTCCTGGCAGTATCCCTTCCCAGTTTCTGGTGCACCCCCAGCCTACTCACGGGATACAGCACAAACAGCAGGATAGACCTTGAGGCTGTTTAAGCACTGCTCAGCAATAACTAAAACTCTGTGAGTTATCAACACAGTTTTGGTCACAAGTCCAAAGCACAGAACCATAGAGCTGCTATGAGAAAAATAAACTCTCAGACAGTTCCAGTACATGTATTTAACCTTATTCAAACCCCAACAACATTAGTTCCTTTCTTGAAGGCCACTATGCAGCTATGGTTTCATAAAAAGATAAATTATGCCTAATTTAATGCATTTTTTCAAGTTTCCGTTTATACTTTTTTCTTGAAATTACCTTAGAATGACAATGGGATGATTCTACCTTAATTTGAAATTTATTTGCCCAGTGACTGATTTTGGCAACAAAATAGACCCTTCGACTATTTGTAGACAATTTGTACATAAGCTGTCTGAAAACCTGAACAACTTTGCTTACATAAAGAAGATTTTATTTTCAAGCCTTCTTACAGCATCTTCAGCTTCCATTAAGATACACAGTAAAAAAATGAGATACAGAAGGAACTGCATGAAAAGTCAATGGCCTGTACACAAAGTATAGCCTATTAATTCACAATTCAGGGAGAAGAAAAATCTTGGCATTGCAGGAACTGAAGAGCTTTGTATGCTTGCATCTTTTTCTCAAAATTATATTAAGTTCTATTTTAAGGTAATTTTTGTTTACTGGTTCATTTTGAACAGACATCACAGAAGGACAGATAATGAAACATTGTTTAGAACGCAGAGTTATCATCCAAATCTACAGAGAGCATATGAAGATGAGATGGTACTAGACATATATCCAGGATGGGAATGTTGACTTTATTGGCAAACCGTACTGTAGAAAGTTGCATAAAATTTACTTGCCCACCAGTGATGCAACATGTTTGATTCAGTATCTGCAGTGCAGCTTGTACATATGAACTACTTCCAGTGGATTCCTTTCATACTTACTGCTATTAATTTAGTGACATTCTACATACCAAGGACCACTCCCTTTAAGTGCTGACATGTAGGTGTCTGCATGTGTTCTGGGAATGCAATTCAGTGAACAGTACCCAGAATGCTGGTCAATAGACTAGGTAAAATTGTCTGCCTCTGTCAGAAAGGCTCATTAGACAACACAGACCCCACTGACTGAATTGGCTGGGTGTCCAGTGATGGTAATGAGAGCTTGAACCTTTTGCTCACTTATAGAGAGATGTAAATTCTTGTGCATTGAATGTCAGGAGTCCAACATATGAAATCTAGGACACAAGTCATCCTGAAGAAAAAATCAAAACAGGTCTAGCAAAACAGTGCTCTGAAGTCACAGATTTTCTGTTTCATCTATAAAGTAAGTCTAGGTGATGGTTATCTCAGACAACCATAGCTGTAAGACAAATTCTTCCCTAGCTGATTAGCCTGGACTTTAAATTGAGATTTTTCATCCAATTCTTGTTTTTTCAACTTTTTGTACTCATCTCACTATAATTTTGAGTAGAGGATGCTCAAAACTTCTGATTCATAAACTGCTGAGGTTGAAATTGTCCAGATAAATTCTGCTTTTGGTCTCCAGGGTAACAGCAGTTTCCCAAAATGGCTATGTGACATTCCTAACAAGTATATCTAACCACTGGCCATGTTTCATATTATGTATAATATGCCTCTAAGCAGAACACACAACAAAAGCAATCTGAAATAATTTTAGCCTCCTGTGAGGCAATTTGTAGTTTTATAATACCAAATTTTCTTCTTAACTTTGTACTCTGTTATATTTAGCCTGAAGTATCTAGTTAGAAGAAGAAGATACATGATATGTTAAATTTTAATAGTTGAGAAAATTTTCACTGTACATAAAATTGCAAAAAACCACTTCCATCATAATTCTATCCCATAATATTTTTTTGGTATTCTTAATGGTTTGCATAATATTTTGACTAATATACTGTGATTTTCACTCATCTCTGCAGTTGTCCACTAGAATATTCTAGGTATCTGTAAGATGCTTCTAAAATGTATTTACATCTTTATGTTCTGCAAAAGATTATTTCTTCTGCAGGAATCCTCTGAAAAGATCACTAGATTAGGTTAAGAGAAAAAACCAAAGTATTCCTGATATCAAGCCCCTTAAGACTCAAACCAAACTTTGCAAAATTTTTCAGTTGTTAGTCAGCAGCGACACCATAATGATTAAGCAGTGGCATTGTGAACACTGTATGCTCGGCTAACCTTTTGTTTTACGGAAAAGGGAAGACAATCCCAAATTAAATGGGCTGTTTGGACAATAGCCACCAGGAGTGATATCACCAGAACTGAGCAGTAACTTGGGGGAAGGTAATTCCAGCAGTGGGACACCATGACCACCAACTCATTAACCACCTAATGAAAATGGGCCCCAGACTCAAAGGGAAGGAAGAAATGTGCATGTGGACTAATCAGCACAAGACTTGAGAGACATAACTAACAAATAAGGTGCTAATTAATAAAAAAAATACATAATTTGTAACCAGTGAATGCTGACGCCTTTGTTTTTTAATAGTGTAAAAGTTTGATAATTAGAGAGCCAGCCTTTCATGGGTTATCTCTCAGCTCCCTACTTTGCACAAATTAGAATAAAAGTCAAAATAATTCACCTCACTGCATGAATTGGTACTACCTACAGGGTCACAAGCCTGCATTTGGTGGTCACTACAGCATGGTACTGCCCATAATGCACACACAAGATTGATCTTTGCAGGTCACAGTGGTGGAAATCACAGTAAATGTAGTCTAGATGGAAGATGGTCTATTGGAAAATGAACAGTCCAGCCATAGCTCTACACTAAACTAGGGGCTTTAGAGAACAGTATTTCTGTTTCAGGTGGCCACCATTTAGTTCAATCTATTCTGAAAGGAAATTTATTTGTGTTATTCTGTGAAACTGGGTAATGGTAGGCGTGGGTGGATACACACGAGTACTCACACCCATGGACACACTGACTACATCCAATCAGAGAAATGTAGACCAGCCTTCATAATGAACAATGATGTAGCACAAAGAAGTCATAGATCAGCTGTGTTTTAACGTCAATATCATTAAGGCTATTGTGTTTTCAATTGATTATGCTTTCTAAAACATGAATTTAACCACTTTATTCACTTTTCTACTGCTGAGTGCTATTACTATTGTTCTATTAGTCTGAATATACTCATAGGACATCTATAATAAGCTGTTTTGATCTTTTTTTAACTCCTTAATTGTACTGTAGGAGAATTTCAAGGTTAATATGGAAAATCAAATGTGAATACATCTATAAAGTGTGTAAAGCTTATCCAGTCATAGCTAGAGAAAGACACTCACTCCCTTCAGTTTCTTGTTGATCTCAGAGTTGGTTATGGTAGTTGCACTTCTACACCTGAGGTTATACAGGGAAAAAACCCTTTCCAGACTGGGATGTCAAATTCACTGCTTACAAAAGGACAGGTAATAGATCATTACTGAGGATTAGGACTCACATCAGATGGATGTTCCGTTGTCTCAACTTGTGGATTGACCCATTGTCGTGATGGATGGATAAGAATGGAAATAAGATCCACAAATAGAGGATAGGTTTGGTATCACATTTCTAGTCAAGCAAGTTAAACAAACAAGACACAGGAAAGGATATTCTGATAGTTTAACAAAACTACTTAAAGATTTTAAGCCAACAGGCCTATTTATTAGGAGAAAAATTTACATGTTTTCCCAAAATAACTTTTTGCAGAAAAAATGGTAGTTAAAATTCATGGATTCCATTCTTCCCAGGTTCAAATCTGCTGACAGCAGTGGAATTAGGCCACTTTTAACTCCTTACGTTAATATAACCTAAATAGAAAACTACAACTTTTACTAAGATATGCTGCAATAAGTTATAGAATTAAAATCCTTTGCAAAATTACATTAATGCTCCTTTACATATAGGGAACTCATCATGTTTATTTAATCTCTGAGAAAGAAAAAGTTTGCTTGAGAAAGTCAATTCTTATTGTACTATCGTATTATTTTAAGTTATTGAAATCCTGCCACATATTTTTAATACAGAGCATTAATTTTCAAAGTCTGCAGGTTAGAGGGAGCAAATTTCTATAATCATGCATGCAACATTATTAGAATTTTTTACTTTTGCTGATTTCAGCATGCTTAAAACTACACAACACAGCCCTCAGCAAAATATGAACGATCTAGCAGAAAATTTTTTCCAACTATGAACTTTCTGTTTCTGTATCTGGAGCTCAAATGATTAATGGTAACACAAACTTTTGTCTTGTAGCTTTAATATAAAGTCAGAGTCAACAATATATGTGTGATACGGGACCGTTCTAAGGAATTTCACAGATTTAAATACTAAGTTATTAATGCACAGAACACTGAAGTTACGTTTTTACAGGTAAAGCTGTAATACTTACAGGGATTTTCTTTTAAATAAAGTGTAAATACTACAGCTCAAAGTACATTGATTAACTTAGCCATTCTATCACAACCTCTTTAAACACATCTATCACTTCTATAACTGCTCTAATGACTTTGGAGAGCCTGGTACATACTCCTGATTTGATGTGTTTTTAAATATGATACTGTGGATTGTGGGGAAAAATAATAAAAAGAAACTCTAAAACTAAAATTCCCAAGCTGGCTGCATTCTTCTCAGTATGAATATGGTGAGGAGTCAGAGCTGAGACACACAAGTTGCTTTAATCCCTGCAACATGTGGGGGCCAGTCACACTGATCTTTCTGCCTCTGTGTGGACAGGAAGATCCAGGAATCGACTGGAGACCTCCTTGTGAGGGAGAGGAACTGGCTGCCCTACAGTGATAGAGACCCTCAGGGGATCTGACAGGGCTCACGAGGCTCATCCTGGCAGTTGCTGCTGGTGTGAAAACCTCCACTGATGATGAGTGCACTGGCCTTGGGGGCCAAAAGAGCAAGGGAATGATGACCATAATAACCAGGAAAAGGACAGAATGTAAAAAGTGTATGTTTTAAAATGTTAACTACATTATTATTCTTTCTTTTTCTGTTACAATTAGATTGAGATACTCTTAAGATATAAGTTATAATAAAATACTACTTACACTTAAGATGTAAGTTATAATAAATAAAATCCGTAATTTAGATATAGGTGTGCTTCCACTTAGACCATAAACAAAATTTTGAGCCTAACACATTTTCATGTTAATATCCTTCTTTAATTTAACCGCACATTGAAAACTTCTTAGTCATTACTATAATCCCCAGAATGCAGTACCCACTGACTATTTTTTCACCACTTAACCTTGGTTTCTATATCATATCATAAAAGTAAGTATTTCTCATAGGATGCTTTGACTGCATTCACCATGGAAACATTTTCAGAGGTAACATTGCTGCAGGAATGCTGATGACCATTTAAAGAAATATATGATATAAATACATAAAAATAACTGTAAGTTATTCCACTTCAAGTTGTTCCTCTAAATGTTGATTAATTTTCTCAGAATTCATATTTCTGCCCTTTAACATAGTTAATAAGACAAAGAAAAAGGCAAAATAGTTATCATTTGTTCATTAATAACACTTAGAGACCAAATCAGAAATTCCACAGATGCTGATATTCCACTGGATACTATAATGCCAAATGGAAAAGAAATACCATTGTGCACTGTGTTTGAGATATTGAACTCACAGCAGGACTAGGGGAATGACACCACATCCTCATTAATGTGTTGCAAGTGCAATAGGCTACTGGTAACTGAAATTCCTTTAGTTGCTTGTCAGCGTGCCCAGCTTGAAGGGAGAAGCTCAGATATGAGTTTGCAGAGAAAAATCTTTTACTGTTTGAACATGGTTCTTTGTAGGAAGCTCTTAGCATTTACACTTTTTATACAGGCTTGTTTTGTTTTGCTTTGCTTGCAGCTAAAAGTGGTGCTCAGTAGGGATTATTTCTTATTCAGCCTGTTAAAAAATACAGTGAACATTCAGGAAGGGTATACAAATTCTTAAGAGAAAGAAGAGAAAAATTTCCCCAGGCTGCTTTTATTTTTTTCTCAGTCTCACATAACAGATCCATAGTCTACTTCAATACAAGACAGAGGAAATATAATTTACGTTTATATTATTGCTTTTTTGTGGATGACTTTTCTATGTACTCTGCAGTTTCTATCAGTCATGTTCATTTCTCTGATGAGTATATAAAGCATGTGGGATTTGAGTCTTATAAATGGTTTAATTTTTCTTTTAGTTATACCTTTTCAATAAAAACAGAAATGAACCTTGTTGATGAAGGGATCTTTTATGCACAATTCACGACACAGCACCAAGTGAAGCTTTGCGTCATCACCATGAAAACTTATTTATTAGCTGTTTTCCAGTGCCCATAACTAGAATTGGTGTATTTTAAAAGTCTGTATCCCCTTTTTGCGGGAATTATGATTTTGATATGCAACCTATGGCTGGCAATATATAGTCTCAGACTTTTGTGTCCGTAGAAAGTAGAGCTCATCTTGTCACACTGATTTGTTCATGCAGAATCAATTATCTGTAAAGGGCAAAAAGAAGGGAAGATATTGGATACTGAGCATGTGTAAGCTTATAAGGTTATTTGACCACTTAGTTAAGGATGGTAAGGCTACCATACCTTTAGATAAAATCCAAATTTTATTGTCTGTCACAATTTTCCAGCTCAGAGGCATCTGTTCCTAGAGGTACAAAGTAGTTCAGTTCAAGATATGGGAGATGGTTTGACTTTAATTTATACTAGAGAGTTCTAGTATAATACAAAAGTAACAAGGTAAATTAGACATGGTGGAGATACATAATAATTCTCCAGTAGTAACCTTCATATCAGATTAATTTATTTTATGACTCAAACTGAAATTTCCTCTGGGCCAGAATCTAGAATCTAGAAATCAGTGAGTGCTCTTTGGTCCTTGTCACATCCTCACAAACCACCACCAGGAATAATGAGTATGAGAGCAGAAAGCAGAATGCAGTTTTGTCAGGAAGACATCTCGAAGAAGTCAGAATTTTTACCAGGGATCTGATGTCAAAAGGTGCTGTCATAAGAAAAGTTCTGCTTTAAATACAAAGTGAATCAAATATATTTTGCAGCATTACTAGTGCATTTAATTTATACCTGTCCAATTATATTTACAATATGAGTTAAATTTAATGTCAGTGATCCATTTTATAGAACAATATAACAAGGTACAAAATACAGCTACACATTAGAAAGCCGATAAAGTCTAGTTCCTGGTTTTCTAATCAGTTTTCATTTTGCTAAATAATGAAAGACAATAGCAGCATGTAACCCTTCAAGCATCTATAGCTCCAGGTATAGCCATTTTGAAAAGCTATTTATTAATCACATTTTTCCTATTCTTCATGACTTTTTTCTTAATTGGCAAAACAATAGTAATAACACTGTATTACTACTATCCTTGACTTATATTAAATCTGTGCAACAGAAGTGACTTTTAGAGACCTATTTCTGAATTACTGCAATCCGATTGAGGTTTGTTTCCCTAAAATAACTGTTCTACTATTCTTTATTTCAGAGTTGGGTCTTTGTTAATCTTAAAAGGCAGGGAAAAAAACAACAAACAAACAAACAACAAAAAACCCAGCCAAAATCCGTCCCCACACAGATGAGAAACTATCTCCCAAAACCTTTTATTAGAACATATAATTTTCATAACTCAAAAACACTCCATGAGAATATCAGAGTGTTTGTCCTCTAAACAGTTGTGGTTGCTCTAATCTTCCCAGAGCAGTGAAGTAAAGAAATCTGCTGAAGCACATGTTTCTTTAGGAAGAAATTTGCTAAATAATGCCAGATGGTTTTCTCTGACTCAGTAGATCAGTGTTTGGGTGCAGGGAACAGGAACACCCTAGAGCATTATAGTCCTGTTTCCTCGAGGGTTGTGCCGTGCGTGTTCAGAACTACAGGTAAGTCACAGTATGTGCTTCATTGATTAAGCATGAAGAGAGTAATGAAAGTGCTTTGATCCCTGCAGCACCTACTCTAAAATCCCTTGGGATCTCCAGAGGGCCACTGCTTGTTTTCCCGCTCAGAGGGTTATCTTTAAACCAGCCGCTCAATCACCACTGTCTTAAACAGCCACTTAAGAGCTGGCTTTTAAGGCAAGGCATGAAATGGAAATTTTTTTTCCAAGTCTAACACACAGTTTAGGATCTAGTTCTAGTGTGACAGAAAAGCAAGCAGAGGTAATTGTAGCTGCAGTAGTTTATGGCATAGCTCAATTTTGCTTTTCAAATGCATTTTCATTTACGTGTGACTTAACTGATCTGTTTCTGGTGTCCAAGAGGACAGTTGGCACTGTCATCATCTTTGGAGCAGTGTGCAAGAAACTCAGAGACATATCAATAGTTCATAACAGGGTGGGAGAAAAATTATGTGAGGAAAACACTGCTCTGTAGGGGTTGTCTACAAGGTGTCTCATCAGCAAGTGTTTTTCAAAAGACCGGGCTGGATGAGAAGGAATATCAGGCTCCCACCATGCCACTGGTTCTGCAGTAGTATCATGAGAACTGTTCAAGGCATTCAACATCAGTGCGGGAGAGCCACAAATCTCTCCTCAAGGTTAGGCAATGAAACCAAATGAATAATTGCCTACATCTTGGCTGTAAACCCCATCACAGTGTAGAAGGTAAATTTTTGTTTTATCAGAAAAAAAAATCTAGACCTGAGAGTTTTGACAAAATGAGGACTCTACAGGAGTGGCTGAGAGGGATAAAGCTCTGTTAAGCTATTTTACAATCCTACAGGTTTTAGTAGTACAGCTAGAAAGTTGAGCAGGCAAGATGATCTTCATGGTGCCTAAAAATTTACTTTTCAGGAAATTTTACTCTCCAGCCAAAGAGCACACTGGATGAAATCGCCAGCTGCTGTATTATAGAATAGAATAGAATAGAATAGAATAGAATAGAATAGAATAGAATAGAATAATAACNTAGAATAGAATAGAATAGAATAGAATAGAATAATAACTTTGATGGATGGTTTCCATCCACTCACAATGCATCTGCTTGGCCACTACTGAAGGACTTTACTCAGGGAAATTAAAGTTAGAAGTAATTTGAGGTTGACTAGGGAAGTAACATTATGTTTGGGAGCCAGTAAAGATCAGATTAAAGGAGCACCAGTAGGTTTAGATAAGCAGTTTATCCAACATTTTTTCTTACCAGTGGTAAAAGTACTCAACATAACTAAAATACAAATAGAAAACTTCAGACAAGACAAAGGCAGGAACTGTTTTTTTATGGGAGGTGTTTTCATTGTGATATTTGAGTTTGGAGCTACAGTTTTAATGTATTCCTTACTACATAATAGAATAAAATAATTGATTTTTATTCTTAATTTCTGAATCAGTGAACATGCGACAAACAGTTTGCTGAGTGAAGCTAGACATTTCATCTTATAATTAAACCTTTTTGACACTGTGAAAGGGAAAATTCTATGCTGCTTGATTTGTTTTCAATCTGTCAGGGAAATCACGGTGTATTGTCCTTTCAGGACAGCTACCAGGAAGTCCTAGAACTGTTACTAAGGATGTTGTAAATGTGACCAGCACACTACCATGAAAGTTTTCCTTACGGTTTTTATTAGGAACTCTAAAGCACAGGGATGGCAGTGAGAGATTGGGATTCACATTATGTTTGTGATACACATTTCTGGAGCAAGCCCCTTAATTCTCAGCAGGTGAGTATAACCCCATTCTTTGCCTACCTTAGCCAATGTCTGATAGAATAAAGGGGGTTATTTGCTAATTATCTCATCAGAGAAACAGGGGAAAAGGAGGTGTTGGGTCGGAGGAGTAAGACAACAGGAGGTGAGAGGGGACAGACGGCCATGCACTGCAGGGATACCTGGGCGTGCACTGCTGTTGGATAGGAGACACAATCATTTCCTGCTGGGAAATCTGCAAGCGTTAGATGTCAACGTGCAAGCTTTACAAATGGCTGTGTCATCTTCTTGACACAATCCAGCTTTTTGGTTTTTCTGCACCTATGCTTTCTTTCCTTGATCCTTCACACACGCCCAGAGAAATTTATTAATGATACTTTGGGAGGCTTCAAATACAGTGTTATGATCAGCTTGTCTGGACAGATCACACAAAGTCTTCTCCCCATGCAAGACATACAGAATATATATTTCAATTTAGATACTGTAAGCATCTATGTCTCCCATGGGTCTTAACCAGAGGTCAAGACATGAAGTGGGATTGCAAGAGATCTTCATAGTTTAGTGGATAACTGAGGAAAATAGAATGTCTGAGTCAAGCCAGGGCTACAACACTGTTATGAATAGATGATGTAGGTTTAAATCAGCTCTCGCCTTGTGCCAAGGCCTCTGGCAACAGGCAGTAGCTCTACTGAGGTGACCAGCACCCCAAGATCCACTCTCATTCGCAAGTTCTTTAATAATGGCTGATTCGGTCTACTATAAAATGGATTATTTATTTATAGACACAAAACTAACAGACATAAGACTTAAAACAGGTTATTGCTACACAGTGATAAGACAAAAAGGTATACTAGTATTATACATGTGGAGTTAATGGTACCATTAAATTTACAGCTAGCTATGAAATAGTATAACTTAGAATTCCATATTTCTTACCATCCAATTCTTGATGGGGTACACATTGAAAAATCCTCTCTCTCAATTCCCAGGCAAAGGGACCTGGACTTTGTCCAAGGCTCCAGGGAGAAATCTTCTCGCATCTTTCCAAGGAATGTGTAAGAGACTTCTGCTTCTGTGATAATTGTGTGGGCTTTTATAGATGTAAGAATAGTGTCTTTTGGTCAAGAATATTTCTTTCATCTCTTCCCACATCTGCTTTCCAGACTAAGATGTTGATTCTTAGCTGGGGGCCTGAGCCCTTTTGGTGCCAGAGATACCCCATGCTGGGCCTGTGACTCGCCCGAGTTATCTCTCGCATGTGCACCAACCATCTGTGGTAGAGAGGGGGTACACATGTCCTGCCACAAACACCAGCAAGAGTAGCAGAAAACTATCGGTGTTGGACAAAGAGGCAGGGAGGTTTAGGGAAGAATTTTGTTTCCCCATTTCGTTCTGACACAGAAAGAAAATTTTGTTGTACTATGGCAGCTAATTTTACCAGTACCCTACTTGCTTCTCTTGTCTAAAAAGTTAACTGAGATTTTTCTTTATCACCTGCACTCTCAACATTTCTATCAAAGTTGGTGAAATTTTGGATAATACAAAGGATGCAATTAAAACTCTCTTATAAAAAGGTGCATAGTTTATCTATTATATACCTATTACATACAAAATATGGAGGATATATTCAGTGGTGTACAGCTGGTGTACAGAACTCGGGGTTTGAGAAAAACTTTTCTACCCAAATCATGATGAGATCTTGGATGAAGCAGTTCTTTCATAAGGCCCTGAGAGCTGCCTGTGTCAGTGAGTGTCGTGTCCCATGAGAAGAATTTTGACTTCCTGTAATTCACAAAACAGGGAAGAGTTTCTCCACAGCATAGGAAGTAAAAATTGGGAGTCTGTAGAATATGATTATTATTGTTTTCTACTGATAAAGTGACACAGAGCACAAAGGAGTCTCTACTTGTCTTTGGCGAGTGCTTAGCTCAGTTTTTACACTTCTGGAAGCACAGCAAATAGACTGGACTTCAGACAAATCCCTGAGGTGCTAGCACTGGTCACATTACCTAGAGACTATTGGTGACAAATTCCTTGGAGGTCAAAAAAAAGAAGACCGTAACAAAGTGAAGCCCTAGAAATTGTTTTGTCTCTGCCTTCTT
>VZRS01013457.1:232577-258274 GCA_013398055.1 Ifrita kowaldi
CACCTATGCTTTCTTTCCTTGATCCTTCACACACGCCCAGAGAAATTTATTAATGATACTTTGGGAGGCTTCAAATACAGTGTTATGATCAGCTTGTCTGGACAGATCACACAAAGTCTTCTCCCCATGCAAGACATACAGAATATATATTTCAATTTAGATACTGTAAGCATCTATGTCTCCCATGGGTCTTAACCAGAGGTCAAGACATGAAGTGGGATTGCAAGAGATCTTCATAGTTTAGTGGATAACTGAGGAAAATAGAATGTCTGAGTCAAGCCAGGGCTACAACACTGTTATGAATAGATGATGTAGGTTTAAATCAGCTCCTGTCTTTTGCCCAGGCCTCTGGCAACAGGCAGTAGCTCTACTGAGGTGACCAGCACCCCAAGATCCACTCTCATTCGCAAGTTCTTTAATAATGGCTGATTCGGTCTACTATAAAATGGATTATTTATTTATAGACACAAAACTAACAGACATAAGACTTAAAACAGGTTATTGCTACACAGTGATAAGACAAAAAGGTATACTAGTATTATACATGTGGAGTTAATGGTACCATTAAATTTACAGCTAGCTATGAAATAGTATAACTTAGAATTCCATATTTCTTACCATCCAATTCTTGATGGGGTACACATTGAAAAATCCTCTCTCTCAATTCCCAGGCAAAGGGACCTGGACTTTGTCCAAGGCTCCAGGGAGAAATCTTCTCGCATCTTTCCAAGGAATGTGTAAGAGACTTCTGCTTCTGTGATAATTGTGTGGGCTTTTATAGATGTAAGAATAGTGTCTTTTGGTCAAGAATATTTCTTTCATCTCTTCCCACATCTGCTTTCCAGACTAAGATGTTGATTCTTAGCTGGGGGCCTGAGCCCTTTTGGTGCCAGAGATACCCCATGCTGGGCCTGTGACTCGCCCGAGTTATCTCTCGCATGTGCACCAACCATCTGTGGTAGAGAGGGGGTACACATGTCCTGCCACAAACACCAGCAAGAGTAGCAGAAAACTATCGGTGTTGGACAAAGAGGCAGGGAGGTTTAGGGAAGAATTTTGTTTCCCCATTTCGTTCTGACACAGAAAGAAAATTTTGTTGTACTATGGCAGCTAATTTTACCAGTACCCTACTTGCTTCTCTTGTCTAAAAAGTTAACTGAGATTTTTCTTTATCACCTGCACTCTCAACATTTCTATCAAAGTTGGTGAAATTTTGGATAATACAAAGGATGCAATTAAAACTCTCTTATAAAAAGGTGCATAGTTTATCTATTATATACCTATTACATACAAAATATGGAGGATATATTCAGTGGTGTACAGCTGGTGTACAGAACTCGGGGTTTGAGAAAAACTTTTCTACCCAAATCATGATGAGATCTTGGATGAAGCAGTTCTTTCATAAGGCCCTGAGAGCTGCCTGTGTCAGTGAGTGTCGTGTCCCATGAGAAGAATTTTGACTTCCTGTAATTCACAAAACAGGGAAGAGTTTCTCCACAGCATAGGAAGTAAAAATTGGGAGTCTGTAGAATATGATTATTATTGTTTTCTACTGATAAAGTGACACAGAGCACAAAGGAGTCTCTACTTGTCTTTGGCGAGTGCTTAGCTCAGTTTTTACACTTCTGGAAGCACAGCAAATAGACTGGACTTCAGACAAATCCCTGAGGTGCTAGCACTGGTCACATTACCTAGAGACTATTGGTGACAAATTCCTTGGAGGTCAAAAAAAAGAAGACCGTAACAAAGTGAAGCCCTAGAAATTGTTTTGTCTCTGCCTTCTTCCCCTCATTCCCTATCTCCACATCTGTGCATTTGTGAGAAAACATGGATAAATTATTTGCAAAAAGAAACAAGAGGAAAGTTGTTTTTAAATGTGTAGCAAGGTTTGAAGCCATTGATACAGTAAATCCATGGTTTATTAGACAAATAAAAGTTTTAAAATACAATAAACAAGTTCCCAATCCTGGAAATACTTATGCAGTCATTGAACTCCAAAGGACTGATTACTCATGAGTTTAAAGTTAAGCATATAATTAAATATTTCCACTCTTGAACTTTGAGTCATTCTGCTCACTGCTATTTCAAATACCTCCCTATATTTGACGTTAACATGAAGTGGTATGAACTTTTTTAAAAAGCTGAAAATAATTTGAATAAATGAATTAATATTTCCTTAGAAAAATAAACAAGCATTTGATAAATATAAAGAGCTTAAAGGGCAAGTTGCTGATTTTATAGGAAATTATGACAATTAAAATGCAATTTGCCTTTTTTATCAAATTTTAAGGCATTTAATACCTACATATTAAATCTCTTTGCTAATGACTTATCAGTTTTAAATACTTTGCAGTAATGACTTATATAATTTCAAGTGGTTATTTTCCATACTTCATTACTTTCCCCCAAATGATCATTGATTTGATAATTAGTTGATATTTTAAAGGCTAAAGACGTGATGTCCTTGAAAATGTTTTAAGTGTCTTGTTCAGGGCAAAAATAAATTATCATCTTTGAAATGCCATTCAGCAGTAATTTTAGTGGGCTTTTTTTAGTCTATTACAGATTGAGAGAGTCTTTCATTTTATATTAATTAGTAGTTTGTGGCAAGATACTCAGAAATCAACATATTGCACCAAAATTTCATGCAGTAAGATATCTCCCTGTACTCAGCGGGTAGCTGTAATGTATCTTTGAACAAAGCCCACATTTCACTTGATGTAAAAAGACTTCCAATTTTCACTGTGTCATTTCTCTTCTACATAACAAATTAACACACTGCATAACTTTTATCCCCTTCCCAGCAGGCAGGATACATTAGTACAAGATTTCTCAACCTCTTAGTGAGTTTTTAAAAGTTGTTTCATAAATGTTTTCACCAGACTCTAGGAATTCATCTGACCTCTTTGCAGAAGAACTCCTTGAAGGACAATATCTACCATAGCACAGGAGTTGGAGCACACGTCCTTTGAAATAACTCTTCTGTCTTCAGTGGAGCTAAAGAACACATTTAACTAACATTTTAACTTGTGTATGTAAACCTATAGACTTGAGGACTAAACTGGGGTAAAGATCTTGTTCAACAAGAATAAAAGCAACAAAAGGTAAATATTTTTAACAAAAGACTAAAAAAGTAAAGCAAACTAGTAGTGAATAACTATTTTTTATTAAATACATGACTGTAGATTCTGATTGTGGCTGAAAGATATTGATTAAACTACAATGTTAAACAGCTAAACTGAGTAGCAATCAACTCACAAGGGCAGGTCATGCAGGTTGTCTTTGTCACCAAGGAGTACATGGTGCCCTCCATAGCATGGGGAGGTGACACTGTTGCTGTATCACCCAGATTGGAATGTTCTCGAGAGCCAGTTATAAGAAGAGGATAAATTATTGATGCATCATTAAACCACAGGAAGTTTTGGGTCAGGAGAGACCTTAAACATCACTAGTTCCAGCCCTCCTGCCATAGCCAGGAACACCTTTCACTACACCAGGTTGTTCAGAGCCCCATCCAACCTGGCCTGGAACACTTCCTGGGATGGGGCAGCTACAGCTGCTCTGGGAAACCTGTCCCAGGGCCTCACCACCCTCTCAGTAAAGAATTTCTTTCTAAGATCTATTCTAAACTTATCTGCTTTCAATTTAAGGCCATTCCTCCTTGTCCTATCACTACTTGTCCCTCTAAAAAGTCCCCCTCCATCTTTCCTGTAGTCCCCTTTAAGTACTGGAAAGCCACTCTGGAGTCTTCCCTCCTCCAGGTTGAAACACCCCAATTTTCTGAGCCTATCTTCATAGGAGAGGTGCTCCAGCCCTGTGATCACCATCAAGTTGATGGAATTCTTTGCCAGAAAAAGCTTGTGTGAGAAAATTCTGTCATCATCTGATTTCTAGCTCTTAATGATGACAAGTTTTCCATTTCTTTGTAATATGTAAATTTGTATTTGTCTGTTTTGAAAAGTAAATTAACCTTGTGAATATCTCTAGCAAAATCTCTGGCAAAACTAATCACTTTTGAGTAAAACTGTTGTTTTTTTATTTCTATAATCTCTTTTAAATAAAAAAAAAATGCAAGAAACCTTCTAGAAAATTTGTATTTTCAAATAATTTAAAATAAAATCAAGATCCTCAGTCTTTAAGGTTTTCATGTACCATGATGTTTTGCTAGACTAGAAACATTTATCAATATTTGAAATGAAAACAAGCAGACAAAATTAGAGGCAAAGCTTGTTGACTTTAGCAAGGAAAAAGGATAAAAAGATACGAACATTCACAAGTTAATTACACACATTCTAAATATCATTTATATGCCTAAGTCCCAATAAAATCAATAAGAGCTATAGCCATGCTGAAAATGAAGGGTTTGCTTAAGGAATTTGTTGATTGGGCTAATAGAAGGTACAAAAGCACATTTTCTGTCACTGTGGATTAACACAGATGTACTCAAACTCACTAATGTAGAGCCTACATTCTCAGTGACCCGTCAGTTAAACAAAACTGACTTTTAATGGAGGTCTGGCAGGCTTGATTCATTGCTTTTTACTTACACTATGTGTAGACTTAACTCTTAAGATGTCAATATCTTAATTCTAGTTTTATATGTTTGAGGTTTTTTCTCAAATTATATTTTTTAAAATGTTGCCTCAAAAAGGGCTAAAAACAAATGTAACTTATTTTCCTTATTTTAAGGTCAGGAAAAATTGGATCAGTTAGTGCAGATCTCACCGTCTGTTACTCAAAGGTGAAGTCCTTTTCCCCACGCAGCATTCCAAAATTATTTTGTAACTGGTGGAAAAATATGGGCTCTGTTGCTTTGATTGTAAATGAATATTTTTTTAAACTACATATTTAATGTTTTAATTACAATAACAGAGGTCTTTGTTATTTCTGTTGCAAGTCACTGAACATGACATGAAAAGGGAATTTGAGTGTAGTCACTTGGTTATTAAAGGACACTCCATCACATTAAAAAGTCTGCTTACAAAATCCCTCTGACAGAGTTTGCCTCTCACTATTTCATCTTTGAGTGATCACCGGTGTAAGAGAAATCTAATTTATATCAAGTTGATGCATTAGCAAGAGATTACAAAAAGTGAGTTTCCTGGGCAGCCAACTACCCTCACCTCTGAAAGGGATGCTCTGGCTCCAGATTTCTATTTCCAACTGTTGAACCTCTGCTATAAAAAAAGAACCATTTACACCTGAAGATAAATTCTCTCTGTGATAGAGTATGGGTAGGGAACCTTCTAATGGTTTGGTTTTCCCTCTTCTCATTCCTATCTTTTCCATGTGTATATAAGAACTAGATACAGCCTTCTGATATTCAGCTCAGTAATATACAGACAACTGTGATAATTGTCCTCACTTGACTTTTCCTCATTTATGTACTATGTAAAAAAGACAAAAAACTAGAAGGTTTGAGGGCCAGGACTGAAGAGAAGAAACAATGAATATTAAGGAATGTAGGAAATATGTGTGAGGGAGAGGAAGAATCAGGAAAGGACTACACCGGGCAGAATGACCTGTACAGAGAAACACTCGGTTAGAGTGGACCAGAAGTGAGGGCACAGAGTAAAGTGTGAACAGAAGGAGAAAGCAAAGGAAACAAGGATAAAAAAGGGAAGTTCACTAGAGAAAGGCCATTTGCTAGCAAATGTTTGTATGATATTTATATACTATTGCAGTAGAGTATGGAACACCAGTGATAACACCCCTAATCAACAATAAGGGCCTATTATAGTTCCTTATGATTGTTACAGGCAAATTGCACCAAATATAGTGAATCTGTATAACTGACAGGTAGACAAGGTTTTTTCCATCATTAATTCACTATAGAAGACCAACACTGATGCAGATTCTAAGATGAACTGGGAATTTTAAACTTCACATCACTGTTAAGAAAAAAAAAATACAAACCTACTATGGATCTGTGATGCACAGGGATCTGTGATTGTGAATTCACTTAGATGCCTATGACCTTTGTTGTTTTTTAGAATTCAATGTCCATGGCAATCAAAGTGCAAGTTATTTTTTTACAGAAATTTGAAAAATTTTGCTAATTGAATTGGATTATAAAGGAATTTTGTATTTTTTTAAAATTTCCTGAGTTTTAGAACTGTTGTTGCTCCCTTTAACAAACTGGTATTTAAATATCGCTTTCTTAGTGACTGCTTATGAAAGAATTATGCTTATCTACTTTGTAAATGTCATTTTATGGATGTTGTTATCCCAGTGAACCTTGAAAGCCTCAGAGCTCCAACAATCTTAGCTCATCTCCGAAAAGTACAGGGTCAGCTATTTGGGTTAAAGCAAATGCTGTTGTTTAGCTACTAAAACAAATATATTATAGTCAAGTGTTGAACTGGTGTTTGAATGAAAAGTTTCTCTGCTAAATAAACGAAACTATTACACTTTCTTAAACAGGAAAGTAAAAAATATTTTCTGTTTAATTAGTCTTATGTACATAATTGAAACAGCTTTTGGGCACCCTTGTTCTGCATCCCAAAGCTGCTGGGAGATAATCACCTACTGCAGTGTAACAGGCAGCCTGTGCCATGGAAATGAAGGATGCAGAAACCAGTTTATGGGATAGGTTTAGGTTAGGAAAAGGTTTAAAATCAGCTGTGATGCCTGGATACACCTGCAGTTTAACTTCCCTAATCCACCCCCAGGAGGTGGACATGGGAGCCATGACAGACACATTTAAATCTTCCCACATGTAAATTGCCACATTATGGAGGCAGTCCAGAGAGGAGTACATCTCTCCAACAGAGAAGAGCTGCTGCAAACTCACACCCTTAGTTACAACACCCAGGAATTTGGGGAATTAGTCTGTAAGGGAAGCTACAGAGAAACTGTCAGGTGTACATTCAAATCACAAACCTGGCGTGTTTGAAGCTCTTCATTTCTCCTGTTTCAGTTCAAAGCCTGGCCTTAAGGCTCACTTAATAAAATATTTTATATCTTTATCATTAAGTTTTAACCAGGGTTAAATTGGGAAGTTAAAAATGTTCGGCTTTTACATATATAGAAAATCCAAGGAAAGCAGTGAGTGGGCTCGCCCTGACCTGCCTTGCTGTGGGGCACCTGGGGGGACTCAGTGCTTGGCAAGCCCCCACAGACATGGTGAGCGGTGCAGAGGAGGCTTGGGGGACACATGAACTGTGACATTCCAAGTAGGCCATGGACAGACAAAGGCAGAAAAGGGCTTTCTCCAATTCTGGTACCCTGAAGGGGTAAAAATATGCCTCAGAGCATTTATTGGAGATGCAACTGGTGCATCCTTGTGTGCGGCTGTGAAAAAGGCAACATAACAGTTTTGAAATTAGGTCCCATTATGTATATGTGTGTACTTTCAGTGTAATGGCCAGGATTGGGGCTTTTACTGCTCTACAGTTTTGTCCAGTTCCAGCACCATCCTTTCTTATCTTCTTCTTACTGTGTCCCCAACATTTGCACCTGCCAGAGCCCTATGCACCCATAAGCTGTGGCTGAATGTTCCCCTAAGCTGAAGTTTCTTAAGGTCTTACTAGACTGTCTTCAGTACCAGAAAAATGGGTTCTGGGGCCTTACACATTTATTAATAGTGTTTTTCTTTTATAACAGTAACATTATCACATTACCAAAGAGTCCCTAAAGAGAAGAGAAATCAGTATGTGGTTAAATTCTAAATTGATAATTGTGCACCAGTACAAGTACTGGCACACAGGTAATCAGAAGCAGGAGTCAGACAGTTCTGTCTGTGAGATCCAGTCCTAATTTATTGAAGAATCCTGTTTTTCATTAAAACAAAAATCCCTGTGAGATTTAAATAAATAAAAAAAGAAAGAATTCTGTTATGTTTGCCTCAGGACAATATGGTGACCTTTTCCTTCCCAATAATAATTTGTTCTTTACAATAGTGCATACACTGATCAATAATTTCTCCTTCTGCTCTAACTGTACTTAGAAGTACATGACACTACACAGTATACCCTCCCCCACCCCAAGCTGTGATACAATAATTAGGTATACTCCTGTATCTGATCTAATAACCAAGCTAGACTGTGCGAATTTTTGGGAAGAGAAAATGAGTACAAAATTAATTTTTTCATCAAGGATCAGGACAAAGACTGTCAATGTTACTCAGAAATTCAGATTTCTGAAGGGTGTCTCACTTTTATACCACCAAGCAAGCTGTGAGACATTAAATTTACAGTGTGCAAGAATAAAAGGCTGTTCTTAAAAGTGTATTATATTGTTGATAAAAAATGACACGCAGAATTAGATCTCATGTTACCTTGTGTTTATGATCATCACAATGAACTGTTGGCAGCAACCTCCTCTGCCAACATGGGTGAATTAAGAATGGAAGCAGATATTTGCCCCATTTTACATTTGAAGAAACCAAAGGACAGATAATTGTCAGGGTTTCTTTTTTAATAATTACCTGAAATAATAACAAGGAAAGTGACAGAACTTAGAAATGAGAGTAGATTTTATCAGTATGTTTTTTATCCCTGCTTTCATTTCAGACCTTCCCCTACTTGAAAAAGAACCCAACCACTGACCAAAGCCTCTGCTTCACCATCATCCACAGCTCCTTTTCACACCATCCCAAGACCCTGACCTCGCTCTGTTACACAGCTCCCCCATCTGCCATTTCATATTATTCAACAAGTTTTAAACCACATGCCCACATTCGTAGCTTTGAATCATCTTTCCACAGGTACAGAATAGAGATAAACAAAGAGTACGTGAACTCATTCATTTTTAGATTATTAGAAAGACTTTATATTAATCTTTTCATCTTCTCCTCCCACATTCTCACACATATTCATCCTGGGGAGACAGAGTCCCAGCAAGAAGCTATAAATATTCCATTTACTTACGACACAGGTTAAAATTAATTTCTGGAAACAATCAGAAAATAGGAAAATCAGATTATTTAACTTCATTTAGCATTGATGGGAAGACATTATCCATTAAAAGAAGCTTTTTTATAGTGGGCATATGAATCTGTAAAAAATATTATTTTAATAGCATATTATTTAATGCCCGATTACAATAGGACTCTGATAGAATATGAACAATAGTAAATGAGCTCATTAGTTCTCGAAGTTTTTACATGAAGAATAACAAATTGTTTCAGAATGTTGGTAAAAATACACAGTTTTATCAGAAAATTAATCTTTATTCAATATTTGTGTGACTCTACTTATGTGCTGAAGCTTAAAAGTCTGAGTGGAATAGAAAGAGGGAAACTCTCTTCATATTTACTAGAAATTCTGGTTTATGAACAATAGAAAATGAAAGGATCACTTTATCCAGAAAGACAAAGGATGAAAGAAACAGCACATTGTTCCATTCCAACTATTTCCTTCTTTCCTGATTTGGAGGAATCATGCTGTGGAAATGTGGTGGACACAGTTTATGCTTTATCAGCTGGGTATGTCAGTTTAAGTAATAATTAGTATGGAGGCTTTATTTTATTATTTTGCCATAATTGCAGTACAAAATGTCAACACTTTATTTGAAGCACTGAGCTGCCATGATGTAACAACAACTTATCAAGCCAAGTGAAGACATAAAAAAGCAGAAGGCCGTACATGCACTTCTTAAACCCTCATTAAGACTTTTATTTATTAAAGACTGTGCTCTCTGTGTGTATCTGACTTTGAGGAACATTCAGCTAGCATTTCTGACTCCTTCTTATTCCTGATCTCACTAGTTCATTGGTTGGGGTCTCACTTAAAGGATGAGAAGAGGTGTATGAAATCTCCTCCTAAGAGACAGCTGAATGCTGATTATGTCATTAAGATTTTATCTGTGTGAATAAAAATGCAGCCCCAGCATATTTTCCTAACACTGCAAGGCTAAATTGGTGCATCATTTTATACCTAGTATTGAGCTAAATTCAAGGCAGAAAATTAATAAGAATATTGACCTTCCTAAATTAATATTCCAGTTTCTGGGTAAAGGACAGCATAAGGCAAATGCAAAGACATTTCAGAATGGTCATTTTTCCATTTCTTTCATCATTATGGATAAAAAGTTTGCATTTTGAGGCGAACATAGAAACTTCCAGAAATTTTCAACAATGGAATTGTTTTGACTAAAATATTAGTTGAGAGAGATGAAAACCTTTCTCCTGAGCAGATCATTTTTAACAGTTTTTAAATAACTAAACAGTAAACATATTTCTATGCCAAATTAGAAGTGATCTTTATTTCAAATGATGACTTTCAAATGATGAAATGACTATGCAGAGTCTTGTCCTTTAATGAGAACTTTCATAAATTCTGAGTTAAGCATAGTAGGCCTCTGAAAGATGTTCATTTAAAAACAAAAGAAGATATAATGAACTATGGAAACACTCTTAGGAAGTAAAAATAATATTCTAAAGCACTTAGTAAGTTCTTTATTTGAATTGAATTTTCAAGTCTTTCGCTTTGTTATGAATGAACGAAAAGCTAAATTTTAAGTATGCATTTATATTTATCCACATGCAGACATGTAAATCTTTGATAGCCATGAATGACTGGCACAATTCTCATGTTCCGCTTGTTTTTAAGGAAATATCAGTCTTAAAAAAAACGGATGTTAAAACTGAAAATCAATTTAGACATGAAAACACCAAACACACCTCTCATTGGACTGATACTATTTTTAATCAGTGAAGAAAAGTTACACCAAGAAGAACAAAGATGAAAGTGAAAATGTTCTTGAGCAGTTTGACCTTCTACTGCTTACCATGTACGATGAACAAGGACTCACTTTCATTAGCAGAGGTTCTTAGAGATGTCTGATCTGGACTCTGGCTTTGAGAAAAATACTTCCAGACTTCTCCAAATCATTCACTAAACAGTGGTGAAAACCTCCTATCCTTCATTTTTCTGTGTCACAAAGAGTGTCACTGATATTTACAGGAGCTATAAGATGTTAAGTAGGAGAGCCCAGCCCTTAGTTTCATATTATCAATATAATATCAACAGTCAGATCTTTTAAAATGCCATAAGAAGAGCATGAACATTGTGAACCGAAGATGTTCAGAAGAGATTTATGCAATTTATGAGCAAAAAAGCTTTTAGTTTCTAACTGGGGCATCTTCTGTTTGAGCACCGTAAAATTCTCCAAGAAGGAGGGTCATAAATATTCCAGACCCCATATTCCTAGCATGCATAATCTATACTGCTTTTCACCCACATTCATGGCTTGGCTGCCTTTGGATAGAGCTTTCCCAGGACCTCTTCAATCCCTGGAGCCATAAGGAAGGCCCTGCTGCAGTTACGACCAAAGACAGAGCTGAGCTCAAGCATGGAGGACAGTTGATATCTGAAATAATGGCATGAGATGCAGCTTTGAGAGCATTAGCAGGGGATGCATAGACACAGACCATGATTCTAACACCAGTTAGAGTAAAGGGAGCTTACAGGTTAAAAGGCTTAAAAGTCTATTTTACTAAAAAGGGGATTTTTCTTTGTATTTTGTAGAGAATAAACTTACACATTAGAAAAATACAAACAAAAAGGAAAAGAGCCAACTATAAACATGATCACATTTTTCTGAAATATTCAAGATGCCATTGCTTGTATAGCATGCTGTAATTAATCCTTTCAGGCTCCCCTGTCATGGTTGTACAACATAACTACGGGTTGTCCATCACTTATTGACTTCTGCAGGTGAGCAATTATTAAAATAATTAATACCTAGAAAAATTACCAGGACAACCCTGTACTGTTACTTATAAAGGAAACTTGCTAGTTGTTTTGGATTGTCACTCAAACCCCATACTTGTATTGCTTCTTTTCCATATCAAAATTATCTGCATAGTATTACATCCTGCTAAAAAAAGAGCATAATTTATTCCAAGGTTCTTCAAATAAACAAATATATCAGTGTAAATGATATCAGAAAGATCATTTGAAGCATGTCAAAATAGAAAATGCAATACTTTACACAAAACTCACCAGATTAACTTGGAGTAACAACTGATGATGGGAGAATATAAATAAATTGTATATCTGAGATACAAGAGAAAAATATTTGCTATTACATTTGTTTAGAAATGTTGCATACAGCTGTAATATGTACAGAAGAGTAGATGAGTTTAGCCTCTATATTTTGATCCCCACCAACTCATTCAATTACACTTGGAATTTTGCAATCTTTCCTTTGATCCTCCTACAGGTTTTGTATTTCATAACAGACAGAAAGAAGAGATAACAGAAAACAAAACTATTATTCCTGTCTAACATTCGAAGGCTACTCTTTTAATTGAAAATGAACTAATATTTTGAGGCACCCACTCTTTCTTCATCCTCCCAGACTGTGGCTTGTGCTGAGGTACCACCTCCACCACAGATATTCACAATTCTCTGAGTAACTTAATTTTGCCTTCCCTAAAAGAAAGTCATGCTACTGACAAGGACTTAAGTCGTTGAAAACTTACAACCTCAGCCAGCATTTGGTTTCCAACAATAAGATAGGAATCTAGGATCACACTGGCTTTCCTTCCAACCCAAGGAGTTTTTATGAAACAAAACACCTTTCTTACACCTAATCTCCTAGTGTGATAGTATTCCTCTCCCCTTTGCCATTTTAAGGTTAGCCCACACCTCTGAAAATGGAACCGGAGTCTAAGGCGGTCTTCAACAGCTGTTGTCTGGCTTGTCCCCGACCACACAGTGATGACAGAAAGATTTGGGGGTACACAACATGAAGGGTCAAACATCTGAATATTTACATATGCAGAAGGATGACACCCCTGCATGTATCTTACCTTTGTGGGCAACATCTTAAGAATAGTAATGGAAATAGAAAATCAGAAGTGGATCCATGACTTTAGCTAGGACATCTACATATTAATGCAGTGGTGGGCAAAATGCAGATGGGCTAAAACTGGGATCCTCATAAATATTTACTATGCTCAGGGAGCACAGTTACAGGTATAGACCAGTTGAACCCTTGTGCTTCAGCAGCAGCTGGTAATGCTGCCAAACACAGAGTGTGATTAACATAACTTTTTTTTTCCAAGAATTATGCTGGCAGCATTGATTATGTTCCCTATGAGATGTATCAGTATATTCTCGTATTTCTCAAGCTGTCTGTATCTCCAGGGATTCAGAAGAGATTCAAACTCTTCCCCAATCATGTAGAGACTGGGGTTTTTTTCAGAACACAGAGATTTTTCTAACTGTATCTGTCAGCTGACCTTCAAGTGATAGCACAAAGGAGCAGCAGATATGTGTACAACCATATAAATAAAAATGAGATTTCCCTTATTTAAGAAATCACACATAAGGCACAGGAGGTGTGAATATGGAAGTATAGCAACCAGTCCTGTCTATCATGCCCTGCACAGTCAAGCTGCGTGTTGGATAGTTTTTCTGTGAGGACAAGTCTTCTTTATGATTCGAAGACTAAAACAGCTTTCTTACCATATCAAATTGCCCCTGTTACCCAGTGATTTTAATGGGATTTAATTAAAGGACCCAGGAAGTTTCACAGCCTTTACTCTACTTTTGGGGTTTTTTGTGTTCATGGAGGTGGCAGGGTTTTAGATGTTTAGGCTGCCTGGGAAGAATCCCCTGTGAAATGAAACTTCCATTTCCCACTTTCCCAAATTACATTCTCTAAGGGTTATTTACTGCAACACAGATGAGGAAAAAAACCAGATAAATACCAAAAAAAGCTGGCATTTGCAACAAAGTGCATTTCTAAGCTAAATCAAACCAAGCATACCTTTGACCAGCAGAACTGTTTTTGAGAACAGACCTGTATATTCCTCCCTGACCAATAGGATATATTTATATAGCAGCTTATTAATAATGAGCACCAACCTTTTATGCTTATTCTTATCCAGTGTAACTCACTGATGGACTGTTATTTAACACTATAGTAAAATCCCCTTCTCTCTTGAGTTTTAATCATACGAGAAATTAGATTGAATTTACATTTACGCAGCAAATTTTATGATGTAAGTTTCCTAATATACTTCAGCTTGATACTCAAGTAAATTGTATTATCCCTAATGGGTCATCAGTTCTGAGGTTTAGTATTTGATCTTGCTTTATTATCTTCCCTAGCTATATTCCATACCTAATTTTTTCCTGAAATGAGCATTATTGATTTACTCATTAAATACTGTCTGTTTGGTGTGAATTTTTCATCCAAGCAGTATGATGAATCTCTTTTAAAATAATGATTATATGCTGCACAAGACTTGAAATACTGTCTTCCTGAGACGGTTTTCAATGGATTGCAACTAAATACACTGTATACAAAAAAAGTCTTGTACCCTTTCTGCAAAATGACATCCATTGATTATATCTCCTCAAAAATGGAACAATCAATAAATTATTATATTTCTTAAAATTAAGCTCATTTCAGGGTGAAGGATTATTTTCTTGGTTTCATTTGAAGGTGGTGTTTTGTTTCTATACTACTTCAGCTTAAAAGGCAAACTCATATCACAGAAAAGTAGTTAAAAATCTAGAAATATTTAAAAATGCAAGTTTTATTATGGAAAAAAAAAAAAAAAGGCAAGCAGATTGAGTAAAATGAGACTCCAGTAGACCAACATACTGACACACTGTATTTTCCAGCCACATACATTTTCAAACCCAGTGCGTGGGTCTGGAGACATGAAGTTTTTGTCATGAAGGATCTTTCTGATATTTTTTCTAAATGCTCAGTCCAAAGAGTTGGGTCAAAAGCAGTTGATTATGCTACAGAAATGTATAGAATTTGTCAAAAGTGTCCTGAATTGAAGAAAATATTGCATTCAAATTCAGCTGCAGATTTAAAAAAAAAAAAAAAACTCCATGAACCATAGAAATACTTCTATATAATATGCTGTTTGATTCAGGTCAATATATTTTACTTTATTGAAGCACACAGAAATATTTTCAGAGCATTTCAACCTTAAACATTTTGTGATTTTATGCCCTGGTATTCATCTAGGAATCCAAGGTTTTACAAATGAAACTGTGTGGAAATGAAGGAGAAAAACCATCCCACGTGAAGATGGTTAGGCTGTGGAACAGCCTGTGCTTACTCCAGTCCTGACAATTTTCTCTGAGCAAAAAAATTAAACCCTGAGTAACCCCTTTTGAATGCTGGGCGAGGTGGAAACCACCTGAGTTCCCTTCCAATCTAAATTATTTTATGATGTGGTGATTTTCAATGCATAATTATCAAATTAACAGGGTTGTTTAGACTACAAGTTTCATGGTGTTTCCTGTCATAAGGCAGCAAAGTATGGGTAACACACAATTTTACCAAGTGTTTAACTCTTTTTAACGCATTTGTTAGTATGGAGGTAGTAATTCTTCTCAAAGCCAGTTACAGGCGAAAAATGCAAAACTGTTTAGTTAAACACAGTCTGAAATTCTAGAAGTTCATTACATTAAGAAATAAAATACTGGAGTGTCAGTAGGAAATGCTACCTTCTCAGTAGTATTTAACAACTCTTCATGTGGCTAAACCAAACGAAGAATCAGCTCGTAATGATTATCTTGCCACAATGCTCTAGAGGTGTGCTTTATTCACTTTTGGATACTGCTGCCATGAAATAAAGGAAGCAAAATCAGTAGTTCCTGCAATCTAATCCTGTGATATTAATTGCCAAGTATATGTGCCTGACATGATTTTCATTTGCTTCTCAGTGAGAGTTATCTCATCAGCTGGCACTGAATACCTGATTACTGGAGACAGCCTCCAGATGTTCTTCTGTCTTGAGTTGTTTGTGTCACTAATGGTAAATGCGGGAAGGAACTCTTCCCTTACATGGGCTGCATTTTAAAACACGCTGGTACATTTCTATTCTCATTTGTTTCCTTCATGGACCAGTGGAGCCTGCTTGCTTAGCACAGCAGTAAGTTGCATAGAGCATTGAAGTTAAAAATCATTAGTTTGGCTTTAAAAATTATGAGGTTTTAAAAAGATTAGCTAGAACATACACAAGCATCAAGTAGTACTTTAATCTTTAGAATACTATAACATCTTTTCTTTTCTTTTCTTTTCTTTTCTTTTCTTTTCCTTTTCCTTTTCCTTTTCCTTTTCCTTTTCCTTTTCTTTTTTCTTTTCCCCGAATGATGAGATTCAGAAATAAACTTTCTCTAAAATTCACCTCACCAAATGTGCCAAAATAAGTCTTCTATGAAAAAAATGTATCATTAAGGGTTTTGAAGTTACGAAAAAGCAACATTTTTTTTTTTTACGAAAATCAAGCTGGGGACACAAGCCTGTGTTTCACCATTTAATGTCTAGTACTCTTAGCAAAAATGAGCCATGCCACTTTATGCCCTCATTTTCTCTTTCTCCCAAAAAACTTGTAGACAAGCAACACACAATAAGAACGCTGGAGGGGGCTGAGTGGTGGCTCCTTGAGTTTCTGGGGAAAAGAGCTGGGAAATCCTCTGTTGCTGCGCAGTGATCTGCCCAGTCAGCAGAAAGAGAGGACATTCTGTAGACTTCACTAAACACTGCCGACAGAGAAAAGCAGAGTTTCCTTCATTCCTGGTCTCCTTCTGGCCAAAAAAAAGAAAACTGATGATACTTTTCACTGCAGCTGCCAAGCACTGAGAAGATGAAGACACTTATGAAGATGTGATGTGACTTCAAGAAGAAGGACACACACACACATAGGGGGTCACTGCAAGTAGAGAGTATATATGTGTTGTCACTGCAATAAAATAACAAACCAAAGCATGCTATGTTGTAGGACAAAAGGGTTGAGACTGGAAAGAGACAAAAAACACCCTGGATCAAATTTCATTTTCAAGTGACAAAATTACACAGTGCTGCTCTTTACACTGAACTCCAGTCCAGGCCATCACAGAGAGACATTATTCCAGGCCTTTAGTGCCTTGATGATGAGAGAAGTTTTAGAAGTCCACATTAAATTTATTCATAGACAATCCAGGTACATTTGTTCTTATGTCTTTTAATTCAAAGAGCTTTTTTTGCTGTATAGTGCTCACTTCTTTGAGGAACCAACTAATATCAAGTTCTAACCCCTGCATATTTTTCACTTTGCTAAATTAAAAAAGGTGTTTTAGTGTCATCTCTATTCTGATCATCCTCATAGTTCTTCCTCAAACTCTTGGGTTAGTACTCATCCTTCCTGAGTGGCAGCAATGACGGTTGGATCCAACATCAATTTGAGGTCTCTTTGGTGCCTTGAACTGTAACTTTAATACACCTGTATCTCTATACAAAGATCTACTGATCAACAAAGTTTTTGTTTCCAAAAAATAACCTGCCATCTTACAGCAGTAATTTCTATTGTCCCTAAATTCTTTACTTTGTACTCTTTGTCATTGAATTTAATTTTCTCCTTGCCTTACTTCCCACTTATTTTTTCTCCTCCAGGTGCCTTATCAAGAATCATCCAGTTTGATATCATACAGTTTATATATATGAGTGTAGTAAGTCCTTCTCTAAAAGAAAGTCCTAATGAAGAAAGACTTTTAATCGAACAGGAGTCAGTTGACCATCCACTAAACTCATATTAAATAGATAACAGAATCTAATGAAAGAGGAAATTAAGTTCACAGGCCATAGGAACAACAGATAAAAGAAAAATCATGTAGAAAAGTTGTGGGATTCTAAAATAATCTACAATCCCAAGCCAGGACAAAAGATTCAAAACTCTAAAAATATTGTGAATTAAGAAATCCAAAAGAAATACAAATCAAATCAAATCAATCCAAAATACTTTTAAAACTTTCAATTTTTTATTTTCATATTATTTGTACTGAAGTTATTCTACATTTATCCTATATGACCAGACTTAGAGAAAATTGTGATGAAAAGACTGAAGTATTTTCCCCAAGCCTAGTAATTATATCATTCTTCTTGGGATTTTCAGAGCTTTTACACAACTATTTTCACATTTTCACTGAAGTCTTACCCAAAAGCATTTTGGCTTGTCAACAAAGACAAATATAGTTTCTTCCAAAATATATAGCACAGAGCTAGGAGCTCTGGAAGGAGATTTGTTTTCATTGCCCAACATATCAGGCGATGGCAGCCCTTCCCATCTCCGTAAGTCCAGAGATAGAGTTTATTACTTCCCATGGATGAGTCCTAATGAACACAGAATAAGCTGCTCACACATCTCTTCTCAGTCACAGTATGGAATTTAGTCCTTCTTTTTAACCCAAAGAATTAAAATTGCATAGTGGCCAACTGAGACCCTAAATTAAATCTATATTTAAAAGCATTTCCATTGCATTATTAGCAGTGGCAGCCACAGCAATTTATTCAGGATCATACCTGTGAGATTCCAGCAGTTTCTGAAAATTGTTAGAGTAAATTAAAACAAAGATTTTTGTAATACATTTTTTCCTCATTGTGGAGACTCTCAAGCTGAGCAAATACATTATTAGTCTGGTGTAAGTTTAAGTGGGTACTTAATAAAGCAGCCAAAGCTCCACAAAGATCATGGCAGGCTTATAATTTTAACTTAGTTTGAATTGGAAACCTCCTGCTATTTCCTGAGCTATTTCTCTATTATCTCTGTGATATAGCACAGCTAACACTGTACCAAAATCATTAAGGCTGTAGGGACAAATGCCATAAAATTCATGTGTCAAAACACATGTATATATATTTTCTCTATTTGCATGCTCAAAGTGAGACTGCTCCATACCCAGATGATCACTAACATGCTCATTTAGTTAATTATGTACTTAATTCGGGGTTAGACTCTCAATGGGAGGATGGTGGGTTGCTGTGCTCAGTGCTGTCGGGTGTTGCTGCCTACGGGGATCCCAAGGCAGGTTGGGTATCACAGCTCTGCCCACAGCTTGCTTGTGCCAGCCCCTGAGGTGACTCTCAGTGAGTCAACCAAAGAGTGGGCTGAGCTCAAAAGCAGCAAATGTCCAAAAGGTCACATCCCACAGTTAAAAATGTTCTGAGCTTTGAAGAGAGGTGCTCCCTGTAGCCAGGTTTCACAACTGTGGAGCTTCAAAAGCCAAAGGAGGAGGAGTTGTTTCTAGACATGCTGCTTCATTAATATTTATGTCTCACAGAAGAGACAAGAAGACAAAGTCTCAAGTCTAACAAAGAAAAACAGATATTTGAGCCCACATCTTGGAGTTCAGCATGAATGGATTGAAGGACAGTGTCCACTAACCCTAAGCCCAGGGGTTGAACTACCTGTTCTCCATGGTTCAGAGAAACACAGGAGACTGGAGGAAACCAATAATACTGTTGCCAAGGTTTTGAGAAAGCATGTGAGCTGGATCCCCACAAGAGGAGAAAAGGCACAGAAAAATGCTTTTATTGAGAGAGAAATAATTAGTGCCTCAAGGTTTCAAAAGGAAAAATAGAGGCTAAAATGTAAAAACACTGAGTGAAAAGAGCACTGATGGGTGGCATTTCAGTGGCACTGGAGATCAGTCTTTCAGGTACAAGAAAGCTGCAGAACAGTTGAAGTACAGAGTGCTAAACATATGTTTAACAGCACCTCTTGGGATTTACCATCAATAATTATATAGTCATTGACCAGGGTACCTACAGTGTTTGGTGAATGTTTGCAGTTGCTAGTCATAAAAGATTTACATAAATGTTAGCTTGAGATAAGTGAAGAAGTAACTTAAGACTCTGGGTTTCCTCTCTTTATAATGTGTGCAAAATATTTATTCCATGTAATGTGCATTATTTTTATGACTTGGCAATTTTTCTCTCTTCCTTAACAAATCTGGAACTATTGCACTAATTCTGCATATTTTCCAGTGCAAACCAAATGAAGGTTAAACTTAACTATTTGCAGGAAAGAAGCTTAAAACCCCAAGCCCTACCTACTTGGTGCATTGTGCTCTCAATTTCTTGTATCTAAGTTAGAGGTTAGGTTGCCTAATTTTTATTTTTTTTTTACTCAAAATCTTGCTATAGCCAAAAGGAACAAACTTGGTATGCAAAGCCAATAACTTATTATTAGTCTAATCTAGCTAACTAAGTAACTTAATCCATTAACAATGATAAGAATGCTTATAGTTCAAAACTCTATAACTATAGTCAAAGCGAGGTGTGCACAAACCTTCCAATATCTCCTCCTTTCCCTGGCCTTACTTGCATTCCTGCTATAAGCAATGCACCACTGTATTGACTGGGCTACACGACTACAGTCTGCACTGGCCCTGCAAGGCCTCTGAAAAACAGCAGATTTATTCTGTCGTCATTTTTTCCCAGACCATCCTGTTAATGCTTTCATAATCCCGTGTCTTATGATGGCACCAATGGCTGCACTGGACTAGGGTGAATAATAAATTAGATAAAGGTGAATAAGACTTGTCCAAAACTTGAGAAAACGCTACACTATCACTGAGTGAATATATACCTTTACTTTTATGAATATCCACACAGTTTCAATGACTAAAATATTTTTATTGATGTGTTTATTACACAGAACTGCACATATTCAGCCTTAAAAAACTGTCCTTACTGGCTTACCTTTTGTCAAATACTTCATCACCTTATCCACAGAGACATACAGGAACATATGTATAAGATATATGAGAAATTAGCAGCAGTAGAAGAACTTTTCTGGAAAAAAAACTGTGGATAAGTTTCACCACAGAGCTCATAAAAACAATTATTTGAAATTTTATTGATTTATGAGACAGATCTTCATCTAGTTATCACTGTTTCAACTCCAGTGAAGCCAATGGAATTACATCTACACCTACTGAAGTTGTATTCCACATAGCTAATTGACCCAGCTAAGAGTATGGTGTCAACTGAAAAATCTCAAATAGCAATTACAGGTAAAGCTTCTAAGATTTTATATCTTATAGAAGAGAATCCTGATAAAGTAACAAATTAATCAATCTGTGATAAGCTGCAGAATGCAATTCATAATGCTGTAATTTAGAAAATCTGTGTTACTGCACAGCATTGTGCTAGAATGTTGTACCAAATATATAATTTCAGTGGTTTTTCATGCTTGATGATGGCCCTCACCATGTGTTTTAAAGAAGTGGGGACAGAGGTAGAGAGGGAATTAATATACACAATTATACCACAGAGAATACAATGAGACTGTTATTTCCTTTCCTCTTCTATTTTTCCACTCCTGTCCTAAAATGTATGAATTTGTAAGCTTTGAGTAATTCATCCCTGTCCTGAATATAAGAAATGGGAAGGATGCAACTCAACTGAGCAGCAGTTAGTGCTGGCTGAGAAAACAGCAAAGCTCAACAGCTCCAGTAACAAGCCAAGTTTGCTTTTCCGTTGTGCAATGTCATAAGCCCCGGATGATAGAATAAAATGCTCTTCTCTAGGGAGTCCTCTACACAGTCCTGATAGAGCATCTGCAGGCCCAGATGCCTGAAGGATCTCACACTCTGCTTATTAACCAGTTTCCATACTTGCTGTTTTCTTGTATGTAATACTTGGTGAGGAAAGTGTGAGGGAGATGTACAATGGGATGTAGTTAATATCAGCCTGCGTGACAGCCAATGTCTTGGGCCATATGCAAAATTGTGCTCCCAATAGCAACGGCATTCCCCCATCCCCTTTCTTTATGTTTTTCGAGCCTGTTTCTTCTAATCTAAGAAATTCCTGGTGTGTAGTCAAATCATAGAATATACAGAGTTGGAAGGGTATCGCTATCCCGAGCTCCGCAGGCTCTGTGCCGGGGCGTGGGGTGCTGTGATCTCTCAAAAGCGTCTCCAAAGCGCAGCCGCTCAGCAGGATCAGCCACACACACTCACACAGGCGCACTCGCACAAACACACGGACAGCTTCAGTCATATGGCTCGGCAGCAAAGAGGCAGGAAGGGTCTTTGCATAGACTTCCACAGGAGCAGTTTATCGCTTCCACACTGCAAAGGATTCCGGGGCAAAGACAGAGCACAATGGAAAGCTCAGGTTTAAGCGCTGGAGTGGGGCGAGCGCCAGGGACCAATGGGGAAGCTCTGGGGGAGGGGCAAGGGGCAAAGGCAATGGGAGGAACCTGGAGTGGAGAACTTTCTGTGGCATGGAACATATAAGGTAGCAAGGGGGTGGAGCAGCCAACAGCCAAGCAGGGAAGCAGAACTGGAGTAGATTACTATAACAGAACAAAGCATTCTGGGAGAGGCTTCTTTTCTCGCTGTGACCTAGGCAGAAGTCTCTGGTACAAGGGACAGTCTTACCGAACACTGCCTCCGTATTTTGTACAGTGGGCTACCTGGTCACTGCAGAAGAGACTCATCAGGATCATTGAGTCCAGCTCCTGGCCCTGTGCAGGACACCCCAATGATTTCACCATGTGCCTGAGAGCATTTTCCAAATGCTTTTTCAACTCTGCTGGTCTTGGCACTGTGACTCTTTCCCTGGAAAGCCTGTTCCAGTGCCCAGCCACCCTCTGGGTGAAGAACCTTTTCCTGATACCAACCTAAACCTCCCCTGATTCCTTAGTTTTCTGCTATTATCTTAAGTCTTGTCACTGATCACAGGAGCAAAGAGATCAGTACGTTCCCCTCCACTCCCCCTCTGAGGATGTTGAAAACCACGATGACGTCCTCCTCAGTCTCTTCTTGTTCAGGCTGAACAGACCAAGAGACCTCAGCCACTCCTCACAGAGCTTCCCCTCAAGGCCCTTCACCATCTTTGTTGCCCTCCTTTGGATGCTCTCTAATAGTTTAATATTTTTTTTTATAATGTAGTGCCCAAACTTCCCCCAGGACTCAAGGTGAGGCCGCCCCAGTGCAGAGCAGAGCGGGACGATCCCCTCGCTTGCCTGGCTGGTGATGCTATGCCTGATGCCCCCCAGGACACAGGTGGCCCTCCTGGCTGCCAGGGCACTGCTGACTCATGTTCAACTTGCCATCGACCAGGATCCCCAGGTCCCTTTCTGTGGTGCTGCTTTCCAGCCTCTCATTCCCTAGTTCATACACACTGCCAGGGTTGCTCCATGCCAGGTGCAGAATCCAGCACTTCCCCATGGTTGGTGATTGTCCATCTCTCATTTGCCAAGGTCTCTCTGCCAGGCCTCTCTGCCCTCGAGAGAGTCAACAGCTCTTCCCACTGCAGTGTCATCAGGATGACACACTCTGTCATGACACTACCCTGAGATCAGCTCAGTTGGTTACAGCATGGGGCCACCAGCACCAAGGTTGTGATCCCTGTACAGGTCATTCTCTTAAGAGTTGGACTTGATGATCCTTGTGGGTCCCTTCCAACTCAGAATAGTCTATGACTGTGATTCTGTATGTCAGCATGACAATTTATGTCCTGTCTCTCAAAGTGGATCCAGGCTGCCCTTTTTCCCTGACATTAAACTCAGGACCACACTGCTTCTTTTTCTGAAATGTGTGAGTCCTCCTCAAACAGAAAATCAAACATCATTTTCACGGTCTTAGAGGTGAGGCTGTACTTTTGGAAACAATACCAGTTATGTGGGGTCCCTTCACTCCTCATCTGCTTGTTCTGGATTATGCTCTTCCTGGAAAAAGGAATATGCATTTGTTAGGCCAGTGCTCTGCTCTGGTTGCACAAACATGTTTTTCGAGATCTCAATGGGGCTTGGTATCAAGAGGTGGGAAAAGGGAGTGCTGTGAAATGTCACTATCACCAAGCCCATGAATGTATAAGCTTTAGACATGCACATTTTGACTGCTCTTCATATTTTGGAGCACATCTTACAATGCTGTGATCATTTTCATGCTGCTTCTTGAAACCCCCTCAAAGTTATCAATATACTGTTAGCTTTGTTTATATTAGAACACTATTATAATATAATAACATTATACTGTAGTAAGATATTTCCCTACTATTTGAAGACCATTTTAGTTCTTTGCAGCTACAGTGCTGATCTGGGATCTTTTTCTGTTTAATCATGCATTTCTGTAGAATCAAAGACATACAAAGCTGAAAGCAACCTCAAGAGAGCACCATCTCCAATCCCCAGCAATTAGGCAGAATGAATGATTTACATTTCTTTTCTAAGTTGCTCTTCCCAATACCAAATCTCGCTGTACCATGCGTACATCAGCATGAGTTTTGTTCTTATTTGCTTACATTTTGTTATGTATTTGTTATATACTTGTTTATGCAAACTGTTTTCATGTTTCCTCCTAAATCATGGATGAAATTTGAAAAAGTTGAAAAAGCAAGCCTGTGAGAATTTACTGCATATTAACAATTGCCTATTTACGTTTATATTATTATATGGCATTTTTATAATTAACCTAAAAAATCATCCCTTAGCAAATTTTTAGTCCATTAAATATGCAACATTGATTTTTTTTATCAATTTATTTTCTTTCTCTTGGAGCTAAATGTCATATACAGAATGAAAGGAGTAACAATATGGAATTGATTCAAATTGTGCTGCTTCTAATTTAATAATAAAATATGATACTATCTGTTATATCTGTTATCAGTGTCTTTTTTTTTTTTTTTAATTAGAAGTGAAGGATTTGCTTATCTCTTCAGCTGGCCTGTGACAGTTGGAAGACCCCAAGCTGGCAAAGGGCGAACAAGTGATCTGATTTGGAAAAAGCATTCTAAATGTCAGATTTGTCATTTACTTTCTCATATTCCAGACCTGCCTTCTGCATAGAGTAAATACCAAGTGGTTGAGTGCTGTAGAGTTGCTACTTATTATAATTCTAAGGCAGAATTAAGCTTTGAGAAAATGTGGTGGAGGACATCACACCCTCTTGGAAGGCAGAGGAGTGAGGTTACTCTGTAGTTCAGTTTGCTGCACAGACAGCAAGGAAACTTCAAAAGAAGAATCCACAAATCAAAGACTTTTTACTTTTAAAAAAAACCATACACAATCCCCTGAAATCTTTCATCTGCCGTCTCACAAATGTGCTGTTCTAATCAAAGAGACAGTAATGTATGTCCCTGTAAATAAAAAATACAAAGACAAAAGGTTCTGGTGTGGATGGAAAGAAGCAGAAAAATTCTGGTATCCCTAGCCATGAGCTAGAAACCTGTTCATGAATATCTCATCTTCACAGCAGATGGACCAGCAGCTGAATTGGCTCCACAGTTCCAGCACTGAAGGATACTTCAGAAGCAACCCTGCATTAATGACAAGGTCTCCTTGTCAGATATAGGCTAAAAAATTATATCCATGAAAGAAAACCTCAACCCTTTGCTTTGCTAGATTAAATGTGTTTTTATTTCCTACATTTAAAGTGATGCAAACATACCTAAAAGTGAGGGAGACTCTTTCTGGTAACAGGTAAAAATGCGAAGAAAACAGGGCAGTGACATCCTTCAGGGTACCTAAAACTGGAGACTCTAGAGTAGAGTCCTCTACTAACAATGTCAGCAGTGTCAAAAAGTAGGATTCACAAATGATTCAATCCTGATGAACTTTATCTGCATGATCTCTTGGAAACAGAGGGTACGTGGCTTCAGGAAACTTGTGTTTTCACAGATCCTGTTATCTTGTGTCTGCATGAACACAATATAATAATATTAATTTTTAATTTAGGCATTGAATACAGAACACATCTTGTCGCAAGAAAAAAAAAAGAACTCTTAGGCAAGTAGTGTTAATTATCCTAGATAATTAGTCACCGAATCAGCCACAGAATCAGTCACAGAGTCAGTCATAGAATCACAGAATGGTTTTGGTTGGAAGGGACCTTAAAGACCATCTGGTTTCAACCCCGTTGCCGTAGGCAGGGACAACTTCCACTAGACCAGCTTGCTCAAACCCCACCCAGCCTGGCCTGGAAGACTTCCAGTGTCTCACCACCCTC
>VZRS01013466.1:0-18214 GCA_013398055.1 Ifrita kowaldi
CCTGCCCAGCCCTTTCCAGCCCTTTCCAGCTCTGTCCACTCAGTCCACCCTGTCCAGCCCTGCCCTGCCCAGCCCTTTCCAGCCCTGCCCACCCTGTCCACTCTGCCCAGCCCTGCCCAGCCCTGTCCACCCTGCCCAGCCCTGTCCACCCCGTCCTGGGGGGCACCGGGCACAGCAGCGCCGCCCAGGACAGGGACGCGATTGCCCCGCTCTGCTCTCACCTCGAGTGCCGGGGCAGCTTCGGGTGCCACAATGTAAGAGGGATATAAAGCTGTTAGCATCCAAAGGAGGCCACAGGGATGGTGAAGGGTCTGGAGCTGCTGAAGCCTCTTGGTCTGTCCAGCCTAGAGAAGGACAGGCCTCGGGAGCCTACAGCTTCCTCACAGGGGACAGCACCCGTCTCTGCTCTGTGGTGACAGTGACAGGACCCGAGGGAATGGCTGAAGCTGTGTCAGGGAAGGTTCAGGTTGCATATTAGGGACAGGTTCTTCACCCAGAGGGTGGTCGGGCATTGGAACAGGCTCCCCAGGGCACTGGTCACAGCACCAGCCTGACAAAGGTCAAGAAGTATTTGGAAAACGCTCTCGGGCACACGGTGTGCATTTTGGGGTGTCTTGTGCAGGGGTAGGAGTTAGAGTTTGATCCTTGTGTGTCCCTTCCAGCTCAGGATATTCTGTGAGACTCTCATTTCCCGTGGGGTGGTGGGGCTGGTCAGAGCCATGGGGTGGCAGTGCCTGCTGGGGCCAGCCCAGTCTGGGTGTGGCTCCTCCACTGGACCCCTCTGGGACAGCACCCCCGGGCTCGGGGCTGGCCTGGGCTGGGCACTGCACAGAGATTTTCCTCTCTGGAGCAGTTGACTCCAGGCTTGCATTGATTTCCATTTGAGCCAGGCACTGCCTGAAAGGCCCGGAGGGAGCTTGCACGGCATCTGTATTGCTGCAGCTTCCAGCGAGCCTTGCCAAGGCTCTCCGTGTGCGAGTAGCTGAGGGAATCCCTCTGCAAGCTCCCTCTGAGGGATGCCTTTTTCTGGGTCTCCTGACACGGGGTGTTCTGCTGCTTATCAGTGCCAGGGGAAAGTGGTCTTGACCTGCAGAGCCCAACACCTTCCCAGATGTGGTTTCCCTTCCCTGGGCCATGCAGGGAAATGTGTAGCTGTTCTCATCACAGTGCCACAGAACGGCCTGGTTTGGCAGGGACCTTAAAGATCATCTCATTTTAACCCCCTGCCATGGGCAGGATCACCTTCCACTACCCCAGGGTGCTCCAAGCCCTGTCCAACCTTGAACACTTGCAGGGATGGAGCAGGCACAGCTTCTCTGGGCAACCTGTTCTGGTGCCTCACTGTGGATGTTACAGGCCTGGATGCAGGGAGATTTTAGTTTTCTGACAGGCGTCTGTGTGAAAGCCTTGCTTTCTCACGGACGCTGTGGGAAAACAGTTCAGAGAAATTGTAAATATGGTATTGTTATGATACCAAGAAAGAAAATACATGAGGTAAGAGTTACTGGGTCCAGCCAATCCATCTGAGGGGTGGCTGGTCAGTTAACCAATAACCTTATGTCAGTCCAGCGTGCTAAGGTATATAAGCGAATCTGTAAAATAATAAAGTGTCGGTTTTTCATCTTATAAAACCGTCTGTGTCGTTCTCACTGGGACTCTGCTCTCTAGTGACATCCTTACCACCCTCACAATAAAGAACTTTTTCCTAATATCCCATCTAAACCTGCTCTCTGTCAGTTTGAATCCATTCCCCCTTGTCCTGTCGCTCCATCCCTTGTAAAGTGTCTCCATCATTTTTGTTGGCTCCTTCAGGCCCTGGAAGGCCACAGTTAGGTCACTGTGAAGCTTCTCTTCCCCAGGCTGAACAATCCCAATTCTCCCAGCAGAGCTGCTCCATCCCTCTGCTCATCCTGGTGCCTCCTCTGGACTGGTTCCAGCAGCTCCACATCCTTCCTGTGCTGGGCTCCAGGGCTGGGGACAGCTCTACAGGTGGGGTCTCACCAGAAAATGCTCCAGCAGCAAGGACTGGGACAGGCTGTCATCTCCCAGCACCCGGGTACCTTCCCAGGTGTGCAATCCCGCTGTGAAACATCTCTCGTGGGTTTAGGGTGTTCCTTAGACCCGGCTGGGACTGCTCCTTGCTGTGCATCCATTAGTGCTCAGCACTGCCTGGCTCCCGAGGCTCTGAGGTTTGCCTGGGAAAGAAAGGCAGCTTTGCAGTTCCTTTGCTTTGCAAACTGGCTGCTATTACCAGCCCAGGTTCAAAAAAGTATCTTTAGCAGCAAGTACTAAACCCTCTTTTTTATTATTTTCTTTTTTTTTTTTTTTAAGAGGAATGTCTCAGCACAAGAGTTGAACCTGGTTCAAACGGGTGGTTTCTCATCTGTTTTCACCTGACAATGCTTTTTTTGTTCTGGTTTATTTTTTTAACCTTCCAATGGAAAGACTTACCAGGCCTTTCCACCTCCCTCAAAGTGATGAAAACCCCTCATTGCTTTTCAGGCAGGTGAAATGGGAGTGAAGAAAGGGACTGTGGCAGTAACTACTTGCTCAAATATTCTGACTTCTTTGTCACTCAGGTGAAAATAGAAGGATAAAAAGGAGAAAAGAGCTGAAAGAGATTGTTCTGTTTCCTCTGAAAAATTCATCTTTCTTACTGCTGGTCTGGCTTGTAGAGAGCTTGAAGTGGAAATGTACAAGCCTACAGAAAAAAAAAAAAAGGCAGTTTTTTTCAAAAGTTTCATTTTACATTTTTAAAGTGAAAATTTTGTTGGTTTTTTTTTTTTGGTTTTTTTGTTTTTTGGTTTTTTTTTTAGGGGAAAGGTAAAAAATCCAGTGGAAAAAATAGTTTAAAATTAAAAAGGATCACATCCTGGTAACTCTGGTTCTTCCTACTGGGGCAGCTGATGTGCAGCAAAGTCTCTTTGGCTCTTGGCAATGAAGCTCCATCACATCATTTCATCCTCTTCCTCCTAATTCTCCTCTAGTTTCTTCAAAGGGATGTGGAGCCCCCTCACCTGCTGGACTTTGTGTGCCCCAAAAGCAGCAGCAGATCTCACACCTGCCTCAGGGCCAGGTCCCCTGGAAGTGCTCTGGAGAGAGAACCAAGACAAAGTGAAAACTGTCCCCTAAACATCACCCGAGGTTTGGTGTGGGGATGTAGAGGGGGGAAGGTGGCTCAGTTGTACCTCCCCTCGCGCCAGGCAGGGAAGAGGCTTTGGGTAATCCTATTTCTGAACGTGTCACAGAGCCTCTGAGTGCAAACCCTGCTAAAGGACAGCAGGGGACACTGGGGCAAAGAAATTTCCCTGGACTGTAGGTTGTGCTATAAACGCGAGAAAGAGCCAGGCTGTTGTAAAGTTTATCCCTTGGGAGCCCTCACAGGAGGCAAAATGCTGGAAAACAAAGGTGTCAGGGGCAAGGTGCTCTGAAGATGGGGCTTAAAGACCCAAACCAACCTAGCAGAGCATGAGTGGGATGGAAGGCAGCCTGCCTGCAGGAGCCTCAGGTGTGCAGGACCACGTCCCCTGAGGAAGCCAAGAGCTGCAAGCAGCCCAGGGAGCCTTTGCAGTGGTTCATGGGCTGCCAGGCACAAAGTGCCATGGCCAGAGCAGAGCCCACCCCGATGCCTGCCCGGCTGACCACAAAGAGTGGCTGTTCCACCCTCCCCATCAAAAACATCACCTGGAAGGTGGAAGGTTAAATCCACATGATGAATCCGCTCCTGGCCAGCAGCAGTTGGCCATCCCCAGCTGTTCCAGATGTGTTTGCTGTGGGCTGGAGGCCAAGGACAGCTGGCTGCTGCTCTGTGAGGCTCAAGCCGCAGCTGCGAGATCCAAGCCAGGCAAAGGCATCAGATGGCTGAAAATTCCTCCCCAGAGTCTGTGGTGAGACCTCATTGGTGTGGCAGTCGCAGGAGGGGTTGGCAGAGCTTGCTGGGTGTGCTTTTCATGGTTTTTAGGATGTCTGGAGCCTGCTTTCACAGAGCTTTTAGGATGCCAGCTCTGCTTTCATACGTGTGCCTTTCCACCTTTCTATTTGCCCGCTGTTCCTCTCCCCTGACCTCTGCACTCTGGATATCTTTTCTTTTACAGCCCAGGGGTTTAGGGTTAATGAAGTACTGGCTCTCAGGTCAGCCTTTTCAAGAAGTGCTTCCTTGTCAGCAGCTGAGCTTTTTTGCGAACCTGGTGTTCTCTGCCTTGATTTCATCAGTCTTTTTGGCCTAAAAGTTTTCGTTTGGGGTTTTTTGATTTCGTTTTTCTGTGGTACTTTTGTTGCTGTTTGTGGTTTTTTTGTTTGGTTGGGTTTTTTGGTTTTTTTCCCCCTCCCTTAATCTTTAACCTTCTGCTCCATACCAAGCTTTTCTGTGCTATGCATGCTGATGCTACTGAAACGTTTAAGCAGTGAAGCCTGAAGTTCAGGGAGATGAAAATTGAATCTGCTTCTCTTACCTTACCCCACCCCTTGCTGGGCAGATGCATCAATACAGCCCAATTATGTGACTCCCACTGATCATCTCCCCAGCACCTCTGCCTCACCAAGCACTTGCACTCAACGTGGCTTTTAGGGTGGTTTTTTTTCCTTTTCCCTATTGTACAATCTGCTCCCTTGCTCGGTAGTACTCATCACTATTGTGTTAGAGTGCTTCACACATGGTAATGAATTTAATTTCACACCACCACTACTGGAAGACAGGTTATTTTTAGCCTCCCTTTAAATTTGTGAGGATTGACATGCAGAGCTTCAAGCGGGAGAGCAGTGGATGCTTTCGGCTGTCAGGCTGGGGATCTGTGGGGTCATGATTTCGGAACACTTAACCCCAGAGGGTTCTCTGCAGGGCAGCTGCCCCTGAGTAAGAGTAAGGGGTGCCTGGAACACCTGTAAATCAGACCCAGGAGGTCTCTTACTCCTCTGGGAGCCAAAGCACGTGGCTCCCAATGGAAACTTGGGATCAAATCCTTCCATAAGAGCCAGAGGCAGCACCTGCTCCCACAATGTGCCCTCGCAAGAGGAGCATCCTCTGTCTTCCTGCAGCTTCATTGCTGGCTGCTGTTTGTCCCTCATTATCAGCTACAAATAGCAGCTCCCTGTAAACAGGAACTGCTGCTCCTTCATTGTGCTAATTCCGTCTGGGATAGACACATCTGGCTGGCTGGGAGAGCTGGAGGTGCTGTGCTGAGGTAAAGGGATTCTGTAATTAAACACCATCGTAATTTGCTGCTCTTCTCTCTGTGTATGAGGGCGCTGGGGCTGCTCTGAATCCTGGCACTCCTGACTGGAGTGCTTGACTCTCTGACCTCCTGGATATTGCTTCTGGAGAGGCTTCACAGGCTGCTGGCAGCAGACACTTGTGGCCATCGCAGTGTTTATGGGCTCTGGTCCCCTCCCCACGTGCTCTGGCTGTTCTTTATGACCCAAAGTCCTGTGTTTTCAGCCCAGCATTTGACCACCGTGGCCTTGTCTCAGCTGTTCCCACCTCCCCCACCAATCCCAAAATCCCTGTGCTCACACGTAGATCTGTCAGCCACTGAACCCCCTCTTGTCCTTTTTAATTATTCCAGGTCTTCCCGCCCCTCCAAACACCTTCCTCAGCTTTCTTTGTCAGCTCAAAGGAGACCCTGCTCCCATCACAGCTGGAGAAGCTGAGCTCAGTTTGCAGCTGCAACCAAACAGCAGCACAAGGGAGCTGCTGAGCTTTGAGGAGAATAAATCCCCAGGGAAGAGTGAACTCTGCACTCAGGACCTACCACACCTGGGCACTGAGTGTACTTCCACCCACACCAGATTTATTCCCACTGTGGGTGTTTACACCCTCGCTTTCTGAAGGGTGCTCAGGTTGGGTCAGGGCTGAGCGGAGTCCAGCTCCCTGCAGCAGTATGGGAAATACACGTTCCTTTGTCCCTGGCATTTCTGCTCCTGTTCATAGCGATGTTGGCCAACACTCTATCAGGGATAATGATATGGACTTCAGGCAATGCCATGTGATCCTTTTCCTCGTGGATCGATGCTCGGGTTGGCTCGGCAACACAGCCACAGAGCACGGATGTCAGCAGAGAGATGGGAGAGCAGTGCAAGTGGAAAGGAAGGCGGCAATTCCTGCTGGAATAGGTGACTAATTGCTGTGCTTTGAATCCAGGGGATTTGAGAAATGTCTGTACAGAGGCTGATTAATTAGTGGTGATGTCATTCTGCTGGCAATGCCAGGGCAGGCCGGCTGAAACATCACCTTTGGATGTAGATGTAATCCTCGACAAAGTGTTCTGCATTGGAGTGCATAATGTGGAGCTGCTTTGAGGCAGCCACAGGGAAGCTGGAAATACTGCCACTGGCAGGGCAGGGAGAGGGAGTTTGCCCTTTTGTTGTTGTGCCGGTTTGGCCAAAATCTAGCAATATACCCTCTGAGAGAAAACCAGGTTACAACCACCCTTCCCCCCCACCAGGTTCGGGAAAAAGNCAGGTTGATTGAGGAGCGTGAGTCCGTGCCTGTCTGAGGGTGATCCCTTGGACGTTCTGAGACCTGGAGAAGTTATAGCTTCATCCACTTATCCTGCTGCTCAGCAAAAGCTTTCCTGCAGCATGCCCCTCCTCAGCTCCTTTGGCATCTGAAGACTGCTTTGCTAAACCCCTATACTCTGCAAAAAAACCAGGAAGGGGTGAAATTTTGCACATATGTCATGCTGGGCTGCATGCAGAGCTGCCTTGCTGCACCTTGCTGCCATGCCCTGCAGGAAAAAACTTGAATTTGGATGAATCTTTGCAGGTTGACAAAATGGCCCTTTGGTAAAAGGTTTCTCATCTGGGCACAAAGCTTCCACCATTCTTTTGTACTAGTGTGAACACGTGGGAGGGCTTGTCTTCCTCCAGTGGTCTGCCAAAGCCTTTCCTGCCTGGGGGCTGCTTTGCCTTTGTGGGAAACGGTAGAAATAAGCAAAGGACTTCTGGGGCTACTGGGGCGAAGTAGAGCCAAACCTCCTCCTTCCCCCACAGCTTCTCTTCAGTGTCTTTTCTCCTCATAGGTTCTGCTTTCTTCCCACTTGATTTTTTTTTTCTCCCCTCCTCTTTATATAATTTTTTTCAATTTTGTTGTTGGCAGCTCCTCTGTTTCAGATCCTCTTCAAACTTAATTAATGTGCTGCTTATTCCCTCTTCCAGATCGGTAATTATTATATTTAATAGGACCAGATCTAGTCCTGATCTGTGCATTACCTCCTGCTATCCCAACCCTTTCCAGCTCGCCAGGATGTTACAGCTCACAGCAATGCAGCAGCACCATGCAGAAAGGTCAGAGGGGCTTTCTTGGCAAATAAAAAGCAAAAATACATCAGGCCTAGGGAAACTCAGCTTGTGTTGCTAAACAGAAGGTGGAAAGAGAAGCTGCTGGAGTGGTTCTTTTCCTGCTGCAGCTCCTGACCCGTTGGATGGACCCAGATCTGCAAATCCACAGAGCAAGGTCCCCTCTGCTGCTCCTGGCAGAACACGTGAGCCTGCTCCCTCTGTGGAGCGGGACTGTGGGCTCCTGGAATTCAGCAGAGCTCTTTCTTTTCTCTCTGCCTTCCTAATTATCATCCCTGCATCTGCTAATTGTCAGGTTTTCATCAAAATCTTGGTGGTTTGCACGCGGAAAAATTTCCATTTATGGAAGAGGGGAATAAAAACCCCGTCCTATTGACAAGCTCTGTCCGGGGCCCTTGGAGGACCTTGGAGATGTGTTCCACATCCCCAAACTCTGCCTCCCCTGCCCCCCTCCAGGCCAGGGGAGCTTTCTGAGGGTTGCACAGCTAATGCCTAATGCTTCCCACTGATCTTTTGTATAAGAAAAGGAAGAAAGCAGCCTGATTAACCGGGATTGAAGGAATTAAGCCCGTGTTTGTGGAGATAGTGATCAATGAGGTCCCTCTTAACACACTTGTTACTCTGGGCTTCCTTGGATTGGCATGTCAGGAGCTACACACCATAAATTACCTTGATGGATTCCCCCATGCATCTGAATTTAAAAGAGATGAGGCAGAGGGTTATTTTAGTTAAGATTCCAGTGTGTGACTTGCCAGGTGCTGTGCAGCTTCTGCCTTGACTCATAACCTCTGTTCTTTCACTTCTCAAGCTCCATCCCATGGAAACAGCACTGCAGGCTGCCCTTGAACCTGCCCCTGGGCTCTCTGTAGCTCCCATATTCCCTGACCCAAGAGTCCTTTCTGCCTGGGCCATTCCTTAAACAGTTCATGCCTTGAGGAGGGAGCAAGTGCGGTGAGGCTGAGGCAGATTAATTACTGACACAAACTCTTGGCAGGGCCTAGCAGCTAGTCCCGGGTGACCAGCTGGGGCTGCTGGCATGGATCCTGTGGAGAATTAGCTAGAGAAGTGTTCCTGGGTGTGTGTGGGTCCACAGGAGAAATTTTGGTGCCCCCCACTGCAGCCCATTAGCTCAGTGAAGTGAGAGGCTGCCTTCCTCGGATTAGAAAGCACTTGAGGATGTCATTTACTCAGGCAGATTTCCCAGCTGACTGAGCATTCTTATTCCGCTAATTACAAATCAAGAGGGTGGTGTGTGCATTGGCTCCCAGACAGGAGGAGCTCTCCTCCCTAATGGTGGGGCTGGCTGGACTGGGGGGAAAGCAGAACAGATCCTGCTCTTCATTATCCTCTCCCCTCCTATCAGCTGGAACGAAGTAAAGCTCGCTCTGGTAAATCCTGCGAAGTTTGGTGCTCAGGTGCTGCAGCCTGGTGCTCTCTACACCTTTACACGTCCAGCCCTGCAGGTGAATTCTGTCAGCACTGGGGCTCACTCAGAGCCAGGACCCCAACTCACTCTGGCTGCTGCTGTGGAGTCCCCAGAACAGCCCAGCCCCTCCCATGAAGGAAAGAACTAACCTGAAGCTTTGGTAGGTTGGGACCAACCTTGTCCTGTTCTGTTTTCAGCTGGTGTGGGAGGGAGAAGACATAGGAAATGTTGCTGGTTTAAATTTCCCAGTACTGAATGCTGGCAGGCTTTGGGATATGGAGTGGAAACCACACAGCCCAAGCAGCTTCAGGGCTTCCTGCTGCGTAGGGCTGTTCTGGATCACACAGCTTGGCCTGTTGTGAGCATTGCTGGTTTGGGGGAAGTTACAGCATCTCTTTTCTCATTTTGAGTGTCCCTGGTTCTGTGTTTTCCTACTTGGCTGAGGCAGGCTGCATTTCCAGAGGCTCCATGTCCCCCTGCCAGGCACTGAGAGCAGCAGAACATCTGCCTGTCTCCGTGCCCTGTGGCGCTTCCTCCCGTGCAGAGCTGTTCTGCTCCGCCGCGAGCCTTCCTGCCATCAAATGCACAACTCTCCTGGCTGTTTGTCTCTGACCTGTTTACACCAAACACCCCCTTCTGAAGCAGGCAGGCCCTGGGAGAGCACTGCTATCAGCTGTACATTGGTAGTCACAACTCCAGCTGGATCCTCCAGAGCGCCGTGCCAGGGAGGAGCTCCAGCTGCCCACCCTGGGACCCACAGCCTCGTGCCTGCCGCAGTGCTGGCCTGGTTCTGGCAGCAAACTGGTGCTGGGGCTTCTAATGCATGTGAATGAGCGTGTTCCAGAGAGTGGGGGACACCATCAGTCTTGGGGAAGGCAGGGAAGGCCAGGACTGATGGCTGAGCCAGTGCCCCGGCAGGGAGGTACCAGTTCCCCAGCCCTGGCACCAGCGGTGCAGATGGTGCAGCACGAGGAGCTGTGGGAGTGACAGCAGAGCCCTGAGGCTCTGAACTGCTCCTTTTTTGGTGCCTTTCTGCCAGGACAAGGCCAACACACAAACCATTTCCGAGCAGCTCCTCCTTCCATTAACGCAGCCTCAGCTTTCATGAGGGTGGCTCCAGCAGCCAGGGCTTGCAGTGGCCCAGCCCTTGCAGCCACCTTAATATCATGAAGAGCTCTTATTACCTGAATCTCTGCTGGTTTTTTCAGCTAATTAGAGCTGATAAAACCCTCTCACTCTTAGGCATTGCCTCAGCTTCCTGTGCTGCCTGTAAACTTCACCAAACGTGACAACATCAGAATCCTTCCAAGGACCACGGCACAGGCAGTGTGGTGACTTTTAGAGCTCTTGTTTAAGGAGCAGGTTCAACTGAGGTCTTTGGGAATCTCCTCCTCAGCTGCTGACAGGCTCTATCTACAACCACACTGCATGGGTGACTCTCCTGCTGGATGGAGAGGATCCCGAGATGGCTGTTTTGAGGGGAAGTACACTCAGAGTCCAGATGTGGTAGGTCCTGAGCGCACCAGAGCTCACTCTTCCCTGGGGATTTATTCTCCTAATGGCCTTTGCACCCAAAGCTCAGCAACAGCTGTAAAACCAGCTCAGTTTATCAAGCTATGATGAGACCAGGGTCTCCTTTGAGTTGGCAAAGAAAGCTGAGGAGGATATTTGGAAGGGAGGGAAGACCTGGTATCACATATTGTGTGAAGCATGAACAGAGGGCATTTTCCAAACGCTTCAGCTAGCGTTGTCAGCTCCAGCAATTTTTAGTGTGAACCTCCTCATATCTGGCCCTGCTTCAAGTTCTAGGTTTTGGCTCTGTGCCACTATTCCTCCTGAATAAAAATTGACTTCACAGCTTTGTGGGTGCAGAGAAAAACTCAGAAGGACCCTGGATCAGAAAAAAAACAAGCACAAACAGGAACTCTCAAAGGCAGCCTTCGTAAGCACTGGATTTAGGTGTTAGGTATCTAAATTGTTTAAGAATACTTGGAGTTGACAAGCATGTGCAATGTTAGAAATAGAAATGCTGAGGCATCGAAAACCTTATGACTCCACAGGGGGATTGTGGAACCGATGCTGCTGTTGTAACTGCAGAACAGAGAAAAGGGAGTATGTGAACAGGTCTTTCTCTCCAGGTTTATTTTCGCTCTTGCCAAGGGACTGCAGGACAAATACAGTCTCTTTCAGGCCCATTAGCTTTTATGAATTTGTTCTACTGCCAGCATCCAGCTTTTGAATTTCGACACAGCTCCCCCTGCTAAAAGAGCTCTGGTACTTCTCCATGTAGTTGGACCTGGCTTCTGGAGATTTGGATGACATGTTTTGTCATAGAAATGAGACTCCAGCTCTCTGCTTTGCCAGGATCTGCCTAGACACAGCCCCTGAGCTCTGCAGTGCCTTGCAGGAAGGGATTTTTAGCTCTGTGAGCTGTTGTCTGGGTATGCACGTTGAGCATCTGTGTGAAATGAAGATCTGCAACCATCCTAATGGTCACTGCTGGGCATGTCTGAGCTATTGGTAAACCCTCAGATACACTGGAACCCTCAAATAAGGCAACAAAGATTGTGGTCCTGTGTAGAACATTACAAGCAGGGACTGTATATCAGTAGATACATAGACCAGTTCCTCTCAGGGAATGTGGAAAGGTGAGGAAAAAATATCTTTTCCACTAGTGCAGGTTTGGTTGTGGATCGTGAGGGACCTCAGGTGTGCCACTGGATGGCTGTGCCTTAGCCCATCACCTTCCCACCAGCACAGCCCTGCAGTGCCCCAGCAGCTTCTGAAAATGATCATTTTTCTCGCTTGCTTGGCCAGGCTCCTTCTTCAGTTGCCCAAACTTCTGGTGGCAGGAGCCACCTTTGTGTTTGTCTTGGCAGGATTTAGTCCCAGCATTACCAGGTGCTTGGAATTTATGGATGGAGCGACAAACTGCATAACACGTGGGATGCAAAGCAAAAGCTCTCTGTGTTTTCTGAGGTTTAGAGGGGGAGTTTCGGCAGCAAGAACAGGTTTTACTGTGTGTTCGAGAGGGTGAAAGGAGCATGTCCTGTAGCCCCTTCCCATGAGGAAAAAGTGTGTGGGGAAAGTCAGTTCCAGTGGGGACCAGCAGACTGCAGTCACCTGCTTTGAGCTGTGCTGGGGTAAAACAGCTCTTGAGCTGTTTCTGGACACCAGGGAGAGCACAGCGTTTTAGGTGGCTTTTGCCCCCTCAGGGCAGGCCTTGAGGGCTTCACCAGGGACATGGAGGGGAAGCAGCTGCCTTCCCAAGGGGAAGGAGATAGTGCCTTTCTCCCTCAGCCCAGTGCTGTTGCTGGGGGTTGTCCCTGGACTCTGCTCCCTCCCCAAGGGCAGCAGAGCTCCAGCTCAGTGCTGGTTTGTACGGGTGGCTCCAAACCACCAGCTTTTGGCTGCTGTCTCTTTGGATGGATATTAGACTTTGCTCGAGGGGTGAAAACGTGGTGCCACAGATGGCAAACAGCAGCCCCAGCTGGGAGGCTGGGACAGTGGCATCCGGGGCGAGCCGTGACCCCGCGTCCGACCGAGGATGAAGGCGGGTGGCTGATTTATGGCAGAGAGGAGATGGGGGTCTCTCCGAGTGGAGCTGGAGGCGAGTTGCCATGGAGATGGGCTAATAAAGCACCGGCAGCAGCCGGCTCTGACGCTGCTCCGGTTGCAAAGAGCGGGCGGGCGGGGAGAAGGGGCAGCTGCCACGTGGGGATGGAGAGAGAGAAGGTGACACCCGCAGAGCGGGACAAGGGTTTGGTCTGTAAAGCTCTTGAGCTGTCCCTGGGTGCTTTAAGAGTGGAAGGGAACGGGAGAAAAGAGCCTTCCTCTCCCCGCTCTTTGGGATGCAGGACATCCTCATGGTGCTCCTTGGCGGTCGGTGACCAGCAGCTTCCAGGGAAAGGCAAAGGATCTTTGTTCTGGCCTCCTGACTGCTCCAGCCACCTGTCTGCAGGCTGGCTGCTTTCCCTGGCAGCAGGAGAGGACTCCAAAGTGGATGTCAGCTTGTAGGGACCACCTCACACAGGACTGGCACAAAGGACTCCGCTGTGCCCAGCACTGGGTCCTGTTTTCTCCACACGCCCGCTGCTCCATGCCAAGGCGAGTGCCTGCACGCCAGCAGGACCTTTGTAACTGCAGTGTCCTCCCTGTGCTGATGATCTTTCATCCTTGGAGCTGCTCTGTGCCTCCCAGTGCCCCTGTGGGAGGTGTTACTGGGACATGACCGTCTCAGCACGCTGCCCTCCTGCCTTTCAGCACTGGGGAAGCTCAGCTGTGCCCTGGCTCAGTCCTTCACTGCAACACAACTGCAGCCAGCTCCCTGGGATGCTGACTTTGGGGGTAGGGTGGGAAGAATGGGGATAGCCTGGACTTTTCCCCAAGAGCTGTGTGTCCTGGAGGTGTGCTGCACATCCCTAAGCTCTTGCTCCAACCTGCCCCTGCAGAATGGACCCTCCTGCTTGGCTGTTGTAGGGCTGAGGTCTGCAATTCCATTCAGTTCAAGGGCATTGCAGCATGGACCTAAAACCAAGCAGACTTTTATTCTGGCTTGTTGAGCAGGTTGATGGGAGGGAAAGGCTTTGCTAATTATTAGCGAGATATTCCCAGGCTGCTGTACTTCCATTTTGAGAGATTACTCTTCAGTAGTATGGTGACAGCCATATTTTAACCTTGATCACCATAAGAAGGGCTTTGCCTCAAAGCCATGAGCTGCTGGACTGTGCCAGAGTTCAGGGAGGTGTTCCAGCAGGTAAAGGCAGAGACAGGGAGGTTATACAGTTTAGAAAAGAAATAAAAAGCCTTATGATGGAGTGATGCATTAAAAGATAATTGCTTACAGGTTTCACGAGATGTTTTTATGTCTCTTAAATTGATGAATGTATCCACAGAGACTGATACTCTTAATGGAGGGTTACCTTTACTTCTGAATAGAGCAGAGATCAAGGCAGTTACAACCACATATTGATAACACTACCCATAGCCCCCAGAGAAAAGGTTGTCTAAAATTGGACTTGTTAAGCTACCTAATGCCTGCTTCCCTGGCTAAAGCCTCTTCGTTCCATCCTGACAGCATCCCCTGTTGTCCAAACCCCTCCTGTGCTACTGCTGGACAGCCCTTATGTCTTTAATTCCATCCTCATGCACTCTCCAGATGGTGGGAGTGCTCACTTCCCTTATGGGTCAGTTGGTTTTAGGCACTGGCTGGGATAAAGGAAGATTTCCACAGCCTTCCTTGATGTCTCTGCAGGGCTAACAGGTGGGGTGAGCAAATCATGAGGGGCGTGAAGATTTTGGGGATCTCTGGTGCAGCCTCTCTACTCCAGGAGGGCTTTGACTGGTGGATATTCTGATTAATGGTTTGGCAGCTGGAAGCAGCCCTCGCTGTGGTGCACAGGTGCCTGCTCTGCCAAGGATTTGCAAGAGCTGATTATGGTGTGAATCAGCACATCTGGAGGGGCAGAAAGGATTACAAAGTGCACATCCACAGGCCTCCCAATATGGGAGGTGTACCTTTCTTGGGTGCTGCACCTCTTGCTCTGCTCGTAGCAGCTCCCTGTTGATGTGGTGCTTTCTTTTCTGTCTGGCTCCAGTTAGTCTCTTCCCCACCTCTGCAAGAACTCGGCGTGCGCTGTGGCTACAAGGGGAGGGATTCAACTTGGTTTTTAGATTCTTGGAAAAGCTTTTCCAATAAAGGGGCCTTATGCCCAAGACTAGTTCAGGCCGCTGGCAGTGTCAGAGAGCTCTGAGCAGGGGAGGCAGCGTTTGATGAAGGCATCTGAGGGCAGAGTGAGAGATGTTGCTCTTGGGGAAGTGTGTATGACTGTTGCTCATGGAAGAACAGGCCTCAAGAGAAGCATGGTTTTCATTGCCTCTGACTGTTGTTAGCACTACTTAAATGTGTAAATCTTGGAACATTCTCCAGTGTGAGCCATTTAAAACCCTGAGTCACTTCTGTCTCCGGATATGCCTGTCTCGCTGATTCTGTTTCTTGCCTCTTCTCATATCCAAGGCAGCTCAGTGCCAGCAGCTGAATCAGTTTGGAAAGGAGGAAGAACAAGTATTAGGATGACTTCTGCATTGAAGGCCATCAATGTTCTTCAGGAGGCCGGTTCCCATGTCTGGTCCCATCCCTGGGCATGGTCATCCTGGTGTATTCCCTAGTGGAGCATCACCTCCCAGTGGGAAGATGGTGGGGCCAGATCCTTGGGGCTTTTAGCCAAGGGAATGGCTGTGCCCTGCGACTCCCTCTGGGCTCTCCCCTCTTCCCTTGCCAACACTCTTTTGTTCACAAGCATATAAATGAGAAACAGATGATGTGTCTTGGAGGAAACATGGATGTACGCAGGAATTCCGTGTGAAGAAGTATGGCCAAATTGTGTTGCTCGCAGGGCTCTTCCTTAGCTGACCATGCCCTGAGTAGGAGGCTGGACTAGCTGCTGATGTCCTGGAATCTCTTCCAATATGAGTTTTCCTATGATCCTATGATTTGTCCTAGTTTTGGAGACCAGCAAAAAGCTCCTCTGCCAGCGTGCACACACAGCTGTCTCCTTGAGTGATGCTTTATATTATGGCAGGAGGAATTCAATGCAGAAACAGACTTTTTTAAAAAATGTCAACAGCCCTATACCACGTACTGGGTGCTGTCATTCATGTCTAAACAGTCTAAGGACAATTAAAATGTTGGCTGTGCACACGACATCTCTAAAGTAAGGCCTCTGCTGCTCAGGCAAAATAATTTTCAGAGAACAGAAAATAACAACTTGAAGGTCTTGCTGCTGCAGAATTTTCCTGTGAGTATTTAATCTCCATTGTCTGGGACTGGATGTGATGGTGAGGGCAGGAGAAACTTATCTTGATTACGGTTTGCGGTGGTTCAGAGTTCCTGTAAGAGAGCCAAGTGTTGCAGTAACACTAAGGACGCCTCCTGCTCTGGTCTAAAACGTGGCAGATTTGATTGTGGGGGCAGTGGCCAGGTTTTGTTGGAGATGTTGGTCTTCAGATCTTGTGAGCTCCTCAGGTCTTGCCTGTGGACCCTGCCCAGCAGAGCAAAGCAGAACTCTGCTGGCATTTAACCTGCTGCTTACAGATACATCTGGATAGGTGGGTTAGTAAAGACCATCCTCAGATCACAGGGAGCTGAAATTTGGCTTTGAAAGAGAGATGAGGTTCTCTTCCTACTGTCTAGGAATATGTCATGATAAATGCTCCTATCTCACCAAAGTCAGCATGGCTGTGGTCTGCAGGGATGAGGTAGAACCGTGATTGCCCCTAACTTTGTCCTGGAAGCAGGAACTGGGTCATTTTCTAATACCTCAATGCAGAGAACTGACAGTTAAATTGGATTTAATCACTCATGCCTGGAGGGCCCTTGTCCTGAAGTATGTTTCCGTGTTAAGTATTCAAAACCAAGAGTATTTTATAGAGGAGCTCTGGGGTGGTCAGCACTGCCTGCAGTGATGCTCCTTTCTCTCACCCCGCACCCCCAGTGATGGAGGGCTGGTTCTGTACCTTGGAGTCAACTGCGGCTGAGCCTTGCAGCGCGTGTTTAACAAGGAGAGCTCTGCAGGGACAATATATTTTGAGTGCGCCTTACTGTCAGCTTTCGCCTTCCCAGCTTCGCTGCCGTGAGGCTCTGCAAAACCTCCCCAAGCCCGGCCAGCTCTGGCCAGCCCTTCCTCTGGGCTCCCTGCATTTCCACACCGCTTCTGCCCTTGCTTTCTCTGCCTGCTCCTTGCTGCATTTTAACCTCTCTTCCTCCTCTCGCCTTCCCCGCGTTTGTTCCCCTCTGCCCGTCGTTTTATTGCGATATAAGCCTCGGCAACCCCAAGTTGCGGGCCAAACTTCCCTGCCCCGGCGGAAGAGCCGGGATTCGGCCAGGCCTCGCAGCGTGGAGGCAGCTCGGGGTGCTGCCCACCTCCTCTCCGGAGCACCAGCGCCTCGAGGAGCTCCCCCCTTCAACAGGTAGGGAGCAGCCAGCCCTGCTCTGCTCATCCTCCTGCGCCGAAAGGATGGCGGTGCTCTGAGGCCGGGGCTGGCCGGAGGACCCCGGGGCATCCATCGCTTGGGGAGGTGGCCCCGAAGCGGGGCAGCGACAGCGACCCGTCCCCGCTGCCTACGCTGCGGGGCGGGCAGCTCGGCACAAAGCGGGTGGATAAACCCTCCTCCGGGGCGCGGGGAGAAGGAGGAGGAGGAGGAGGAAGGCGGGGGGATGNGTTCGGAGCATCCCCGCTCCCGCAGCAACTCCCGCGCGTGTCGGTCCGGAGCGGAGCCGTGCCCCGGTGCTCCCCGCCGGGCACCCAGCCCGCCCGCCTGGCACTGCCGGCTGGGGAACGGGGAGAGCGGCCGCGGGGAGAAACGCCTGGAGGAGGGCAATCCTGAGCCCCCCTGGCTGGAGCCGGACGGGGAATGCAGGGGAAGGGCTGAGCGGGGAGAAGGGTGTAGTAAAGCAAAGTCCAATTTCCCCCTGAATCCTGCAGCCAGGCCTCATGGGCACAGATGCTGTGTTGGGCTGGGGAGGGAAAGGAGTTTTGGGGGCTGCAGTTTCTGAGGCTGGTACGAGGGGAGGGGGGAAAAGAGCTCCAGGTCTTCTCTCCTTCTCCCAGAGTTACTAGGACTGAGATACGGATCATTAAAAAGGAATAGCCTAATGCAATCAAGTGGCAGACAGTCCCCACTGCAACACTTAATCCATTGTTCCTCGCTCTGCCTTCTGCCAGAATGGTTCTCGCCCGGACAAGAGTAGTACAATCGAACAAATAGTTCATTTCCCTGGCCAATTGCATCTGTAGTGTCTCCCTCGAATCTGCTGCTGACTGGCTGCAAATGCAGCAGCGTCCCCAGACAGAAACAGAGAACCGGGACCCTCTGGTGAGATTCCCGCTGCCGTGGGCTGGCAAGAGCAGCTCCCACTGGCTGCTCACCCGAGTTGTTCTGATGGCAACAGCAGAGCAGGTTTGCTCCCTCACCTCTCCATCCCTTAGTGCCCTTCTGGGGAGTGCAAAGAAGAAAAACAGCAGGTGCTGAGGCAGGACCAGCCCACAACTAGAAGATCCTACTTGTGGTTCAGGCAAGTCTTCTCCTTTCTGTAGTCTTCTCTTAACTTTTTCCTTGCCCTGGAGGATGCGGGAATTTGGGGTGTTTTGAGGCGCTGCTGTTTCGGCGGAGTTTTGCCAGCCTGCCCTTCAGCCCGTGCCCGTGGTGCCCGGGTGCCCCGCAGTGCACAGAGGCAGGAATGCTCGAGCCTGACCCTGCTGCTCCTTCCTGAGAGAGCTCCGAGCAGCTGGAGGGATTGCAGCTGCACCTGGGCCCTCGGCACACGCTCGCCNGGAGAAGGAGGAGGAGGAGGAGGAAGGCGGGGGGATGCTGCTCCCCTCCCTCCCTCGCTGTCTGCCTCGCTCGCCGCGGCCGGAGCAGCGCGCAGGCGGCACTGGCAGCCCCGGCCGGGCGGCACGGCGGGCTGGGGCGCGGAGCCCTGCGCAGCGCTGCGGA